>PVHP010009855.1:0-21794 GCA_004024765.1 Zapus hudsonius | reverse complement strand
CCACCTTCCCCAGGGTTGCAGTTTAAGGCAGAGGAACTTTGTCCTTTGAGCAGGTAGCTTCACTCTGGCAGAAACATCACATCCTGCCCTTGTCACCACATGTCACTGTCCACAATTACTCATCATCTGCAGATAGACAGCCCTGGAGGAGGCCATCAATTGCCAATGCAATTCAGCAGATACACTTCATAAATTTTAATTACATCCCCACTGAAAATGAATGGTCAGAAAATATAAAACATCTGCCATCCAGATCATTTACATTTTTCATACAATAAATCATCAACAACATCTCAAGCCATGACTTAAATCATGTGAGTGTGTTAGGTCACGGAGAGGGGACGCTATCCATCCTGTCATCACCGTTGGAAGCTCAGCCTTTCCATGGAAAACAGGGCAAGGGGACATGGGACCCACCATGTTCATGACACATCGAGAACGTCTTGGCCTCATCCTCATAAATCCAAGTTCCAGAGTTTCATCTAGTACCATTTTGAATCTCTTTCTGACATGGTCCCAGGATGCCTCAGAGGAAGCCTGGCCTGCTTGAACCTCTGAACCAGGTACCTGGCCACCTCTTACAAAGGCCACATCAACACCTGCCCACTGTTTTTACCTGGAACGTAAATTGCTGGGCTTGAAATGGACTTTCACAGGCTAAGCCTGCATTTTCCTCTCTAACAATAATAATAATAATAATAATAATAATAATATATTACTATTATTAGAGACAGGGTCTCTCATTGATTCTAGAGCTCACTAATTCAGATAGACTAGCTAGCCAACAAGCCCTGGGGATCCACCTGTCTCCACCTCCCACAGCACTGAGATTACCAGTTTGTTACAGGGGTGCTGGGGATTTGATCTCAGCTCCTCCTGCTTTGTGTAGCAAGCATTTTACTCACCGATCCATCTTCCTAGCCCTGCGTTTCCCTCTGAAGGCGAGCTGGGATGCCTGGTATTTCAAACAATATAGATTACTTAATGCATACGAAAACATGCTGCGCATTACAGAGATTATTTCAAAAGTCAATGGTTAATTGTCTCTCTTTAATATAGACAATTCTTCCAATCAGCATTTCTTTTAAAAGTAAAATCTTGAAGTATATTGAATATTTCGTTATGACAGTCTTCAGAGTGAGGTGAGGTACAGTTCACTCGAGACCGTTGGCTCCAATGACAGTGGACTGTGCCTGCGTTGTCTAGCAGCTACCCCATCCGTGTGAAGGTTAGTTACTTGACTATCCTGTGCAGCTGTGAGCTACAAGTTGCCGTATTTGTCTAGATAATTAAGAGGGAGACTTGGTGAAAATGGGCCTGAGTTTCACATCGGGCTTTTTTTCCCTGCTTGAATAGAACTGAAAAAAAAATGCAATTGATTTGACATTAGCATATTTCTGCTTCCCAGAAAAAAAAAGACGCTTTTCACTGTAACTATTTGTGACAGGTCTAGAATTTTCTAGAAGACTGAGAGTCCTAGCTGCCTACCAGACAGATATTCAACACACCTGTAGAGTTTAGTATGGAGAGTGGGTAATAGTTCCTATCCTATTCGGTTTGATAGATGTTCTGGCAATGTGAAATTATGTACTGTATTCCTCCCTCATAATTCACTAAAACAAAAAATAAAAAAGGTGAAATTTATAGAATAAAACTTTCCATATTTTTCAACTTCCCCCCCCAAACTTCATTTCATTTTATTACACATAAAAATTGAACTCTTGAGCCAGGTGTGGTGGTGCATGCCTTTAATCCTAGCACTGGGGAGGCCGAGTTGTTACTAGGATCACTATGAGTTCAAGGCCACCCTGAGACTACATAGTGAATTCCAGGTTAGTCTGAGCTAGAGTGAGAACCTACCTCAAAAAAATAAAAAAAAAAAAACTCTTAAAACTCTATAAGCAATTAAGGTGTATTTTGTTTAATTGAAAAAAATATTTACTGAAAACATCTGACCTGGATTCTAATGAGTGCTATCAAATGTCCCTCACAGGTTCATGCTTAAATACTTGGTTCCCAGCTTATGGTGCTATTTGGGGGGGTTGTGGCACTTTTTGGTCCTGACAGAGATGTCTAACATTTTGGCTTCTCTGGACCATACCAGACCAAGAAGAATCGACTCAGAGCACATCCTCAGAAGTGTCCAACCCACAGGTCTTGGGTTGCAAGAACAGATGTTTATTTCACATAACATTGCATCAACATTATCATCTATGAGGTTCGTGTTTAAAAGCCCAGCATTTGAGTTCCAAAAAAAAGTCATTGAGGGCTGGAGAGATGGCTCAGCGGTTAAGGCACTTGCCTCCAGTGCCTAAGGCCCTGGGTTCAATTCCCCAGGACCCACATACGCCAGATCCACAAGGTGGTGGCCCTGGTGTTCTAAAAAAAAAAAAAAAAGTCATTGAAAAAAATCTTAGGCTGGAGAAGATTGCTCAGTGGTTAAGGCACTTGCATGGAAAGCCTGAGGACCCAGGTTCAATTCCCCAGTTCCCACATAAAGCCAGATGCACAAAGTGGTGCATGCATCTAGAGTTTGTTTGTAGTGGTTGGAAGCTATTTTTCTCTCTCTTTTTCCTTGCAAATAAATTAATTAAATAAAACATTTTTTAAAAATCTCAAATATTGTAATTAAGTTTATGGTTTTATGTTGGGCTGCATTCATAGCTTATTGGGTTGCAAATCCCACAACACCCTGATTAGAGGAAGGGGGTCCCTGGGGGCAGGTGCAGAGCTCTCTGCTTCCTGGGATAGAAGTGGGAAGAAGCCATGCTGCAAGTCCCCTCTTCCAAATTCTTTCTTAAGTTGCTTCCTTAAGGATTTTATCACAGTGAGGAGGCAAATAACTTATAGGGTGAAAAGGTCTGAAGGGAACCTTAGGGACAAAGCAAGAGGAACTGTGCTCAGTGGGGTTGTGACACCCTGGGACCCGATGATGCCCCTCCTCCCCAGAAGCCCTTGGCCACAGGGTGTCATATGCTTCATGCTGTTCTAATGTTCTGTCATTGACAGAGTGCAGGGACACACTCACTCATCAACACTCTGCTCGGTCATCACTGTGTATGCCCTCTGTTGTAGTTGGAACTTCCAAACAGACACAGTTTAGGGGAGGAAGGGATTTATTTCAGACTTACAGATTCAGGGGAAAGTCCCAGCAATGGTGGGAGAATCTGGCTCCCATTCATAAATCCAAGCCGGGAGATACCACCAAACAGCCAGTTCCACAAGCAAGTACCAACAGGCAGCAAAACAGCAGGGACCCAGGCAGAGCGCAAAAACCTCTCTGCAAACCTTTGGACTGGAAAACAGATCACCCCCAGTGACACCTCTGCCAGCCAAGCAGCTAGAAATCCAAGTTTGAATAAAACACCTGAGTCTATTGGGGAATGCACATTCTAACTACCACACCCTGAGAGCAAAAAGCAGGCCAGGCGGCTGCACAAGTGGTTCGCTGGAGTGTCAGGAAATGTTGGCCCAGATGGACCCGTAACAAACTCATTTGAGGAACAGGAATTGGGTTCAGAAAGAGTGGGTCAGCATTCTAGTTGCTGCGCAGAAAGAACCCAAGCAAAAGCGGCTTGTGGAGGAATGTGCGAGGGGAGACTCCTTACTGGCAGGGAAAATGATGGCATGAGCAGAGGGGTGGACATCACCTCCGCCACAGCACTGGAAACAACGGCAGGAAGGTATGCCAAATACTGGCAAGGGGAAGCTGGCTTGTAACTTCCAAAAGCCCGCCCCCAACAACACAGCTCCAGCGAGGCTGTAAAACCCAAACTGCCATCAGCTGAGGATCAATCAATCAGAACACATTCATTCATTTGTGGGGGACACCTGGATCAAACCATGACAATGGGCAAGCAAGTAGGTATTTTAAGGTATCAGAAATGGGGTGGAGAGAAGGCTCAGTTGGTAAAAAGTGCTTTCCATGCAAGGATAAAGACTTGAACTCAGATCCCTAGCGGCCATGTAAGATTCAAGGCACAGCAGTCACATTTGTAATCCCAGCACCGGGGAGGTGGGGACGGGTGGATTCCCCAGAGCTGCTGGCTAACTTGTCTAGCTGAACTCCTGAGCTGTGGTTTCAGAGAGAGACCCTGTCTCCAAACAAAACAAAACAAAGCAAAAAACACAATCAAGGTGGAAAGTGTCTGAGGAAAGCATTTAACACTGTCTCCACAAACACACATACATGCATGCACACATCTACAAACACACATATGGACCCTCCCCACATACACACCAAAATAATAAAGTAATCCTTCATGGAAGCCTATGATGTCATCATCGTGCTTAGGAATAGAATAGATTCAGGAAAACACATAAATCAGATGAGCTTTACTTATTTATTTTATTATTAACAACAATAACAATTTATGTCAGGAGAATAAGATTGTCACTAAAGATGGTTCTTAAAATCCTGGGACCTCCAAAGAGGATGTACAATATACATCACAGTGACAGCGGCCACAGCAGCAATAGTGACCCTCATATGCATGAGGAACGCCATGCTTCTCACTTAGATGTGATTCCCTTAGAATCAGGCTGGCCAAAGGCTTGTCAGTGGGGTGGTCAGCTGGACATGTTACCTTTGTTTGAAATCCTAGCATGGCGTCACCCGGCCTTCCAAGGAAAGCGTGACCATGTGAGCATGTTAGAAGAAATCTACATATTTGATGATGTCCCAAACAGACAAACAAAAAATGGTCTCCTCTCAATTCTTCCAACTATCAAGTTCTGTGTTTACTGCTTCTTGAATATTCCCAAATGGCTTATTGATGACTCCCTGGTTCAGCTTCCTGTCACTTTAAATATAGGTGAGTTAGCCGGGCGTGGTGGCGCACGCCTTTAATCCCAGCACTCGGGAGGCAGAGGTAGGAGGATTGCCATGAGTTCAAGGCCACCCTGAGATTACATAGTGAATTCCAGGTCAGCCTGGACTAGAGCGAGACCCTACCTTGAAAAACCAATATATATATATATATATATATATATATATATATATATATATATATATATATATATATATATGAGTTAAAACCAGTATACATCACAACCTGCCCTTAAGAAACAAACACACAAAACGACAAATAAAAAGAGACAAAACTCTTCCATCTACCTCACAAATTCTGCTTTGTGTGAATTATTCCATTAGCATCCACTAATTCTTCATCAAATCTGAGAAGATATTTCTTCCAAATATAACTGCAATGGCACTCCTGTGTCTTAGGGAAAATGACAGGCACTGGAAGAACGGACAGAACCATGACATTACTCTGATCCCTGAGGCTGAAGGAACCTTTAGGGGATGCCTGGGTCTCTTGCTCCTGAGAACATCATATTTTGTGTTTGGGTCACTTTCACATCTCTTTCACTTGTTGACTTTCCCCCTTTGTAGCGCAGTTGTTTCCTTTGGGTTGAATGTGACCACTTTTTAATTTTTTTGGTAGAGATTTTATTAGCGTATAGTAATTATACATAGCAATAGGGTTCATCAACTCTTCATACATGAATATATTTGGATCATGTTCACCCGCATCATCTGCTTCCATCCCCACCCCAGTCCTGTTCTACTGACCCCCTTCTTCCTAAGTTACTTCTCTTGTTATGCCTTCCTTCCCTCCTTCCTCCTTCCTTCCTCCTTCCTTCCTCCTTCCTTCCTTCCTTCCTTCATGCCTGCCTGCCTCCTTCCTTCTTTCTCCTTTCTTTCTCTTTCTCTTCTCTTTTTCTTTTCTTTCTCTTTCTCTTTCTCCCTCTCCCTGTTCCCCTCCTTTTTCTCTTTCTCTGTCTCTCCAACCCTTTCTATCTGTGTGTGTCTCTTTATTGATCTCTGTCTCTCCTTGTTTTTGGCAGTGGAAATCTATTGAATTTGGTTAGGGTTGCTTATCATAAGGGGTTATTTACAAGAATATGGGCAACTTAAGAGCGGCTTCTCTACTGAAGAAAATGTCCTTCCCCAGAAAGTATAAACTGCTAATAACTGTTCAGGGAGGGGTGGGGCAGGGGGGTCTCATAAGCCTCTCCAACACTCCAAGAATCAGTATCCCAAGAGGGAATATTGATGATGGAGCAAGTCTAGGGTAGGTCTTGTGCCTTTGTGACTTCATCAGTGTCATGGTCATGTGATGCTGGGAGAACGGAGTTCCAAAACTCTCTCCCCGCTGCCACCTTGAATGATAGCAGCCGTGATCACTGGGCCAAGACTCTCAGGCCACCAGGCCTATTGACATTCTTCCGCCATGGGGGTTGGGCTCACAGGGCTTCAAGAGATCCTCCCAGCACGCCCCCCCCATTATATAGGAAGCCGACAAACTGGGGTGGGATTCTTCTTGAGGTAGAACTCTTCAGTGGTCAAACCCCCATGAGCTCTTGCTGCGGTGGGTGTTTTCATGATGCAGCCATTGGAGTCCCCCAGGCCCTAGTTAGAAACCCCTCACCTAAGCTCTTATAAGGAACCTCATTGGTTCAGCAAGCTGGAATTGGGTAGAATCTTTTTTGTTTATTTTGTTGTTGTTTTATTGGTATGGAGATGATATTCCTTAGCACACAAGCTCCAGTCAGGAACCATGCACCTCTCATCGGGAAGCCATTACTTGAGAGAATTCACTGGGAAGTTTACTGATAAACCCTGTATTTCCTTACCAGGCAGTTTCATTTAACATCCCAATCCGTTGTCAAGTGTCTGAGACGTTTTGAAGTTCTTTTCATTTTGTACTGAAAACCACCTTTCTCCAGGGCTAGAAATCCAGCGATCTAATTTTCCCCCCCTCTTTTCTAACCCTTCCAAACATTCTGTCACATTGAGGAGATGATGAAGCCCATTATGGCCATTAAAATTCTGATGCAATTAAGTTTTATTCCACTGTGAGAGGTGCTGGAATTCTTCACGGAATGGGATCATTTTCTACAGGTCTACAACTTTTACACCCTCATTAATTCGCCAGGCTGTTTAAGGAAGTGGGTTTCCATCCATTACAGAGTTATATGAAGTACATCTCCAACTTGGGCCAAATCATCGTGTTAAGGTTTTTCAAGTCTCACTATCCATTTTTAAGAAGACATCACCCTTGTCCTCAGGAGAGACAATGAAAGTGTTGGGGGGGGGGTCTTTGCTTGTGGTCACTTAAATAATTGGAGAGCGCCCCCTGCTGATGGGCACTGGGGAATTAAGGAGGAGGGGCTAATCTTGGTAACCATTAATGTTCTGCACAGGCCAAGATGAAAATCAAAGGGAACCTGTTTGACGTTGGCTTCTGAAAAGCTTAAAAACATCAGCATTTGTCAAGTGGAAAGATTTTCATTTCAAAGCTCTAGCAGGTTGTTATTATTCCAAGCAGTGGAGAGTTAAGAAAGGTTGAACAACTCTAATAACGCTGGTATCTAAATGCAGGGAGCAATGAGGTTTTACTGTTTGTTTGCATTAAATGGTATCATCTAGCTTTGTTTGGGGCTTAAGAAACCTAAGCTAATTAGATCATGCAAGTCACTTTATTATCTGAAAATTAATTAAGCTTTCCTGGCCTTACCAGGTTACAGGGCCAGGCTCACGGCCCACACAGTTCCTCTGGAGAGATGTAGGAGGTGAGAATGTCTCACGATGAACTGTCAGCTGGTTCCATCATGCAAAGAACGGGAGTTTGGGAAGTGCTGTTTGAAAGCTCGTTCAAGTTGTAAAATGTTGGATTCTATTTTTATGAAATCACTTAAACTTTCTCAACGTAGTGAACAAGATTTATCTAACATGTATTTCACAAGGCAGTTTGAATGCATATTTTTGCAGAAAAATTACAGCAGAGGCCATTTCTGTAACTAAAGTTATCGTCCTAAAGGGACAAACCAAATGAATTGACTGTGGGAATTCTATCTTTCATCAACTTTGTCCATGGAAGCATTTAAGATTTTACATTTTTTTTAGTGCTCTGGGGCAGCTATTTCCACTTTTTTTCCCTCAAATTGTACATATAAATACTCTTTATTGTTTGGGGGCTATTGTATAAGATCCACATAAAGTTGTACAGACCATAGGAAAAAATGTGTTATTGTAGAAAAATCAAACCAAACATCTGGAGAAGTGGATGATATAGTAAACTTGATAAAAATGACCAATTATGAGAAGGGGCAGGCATTTTTATTTAATGTCCTTTTCATACATGAAAACTCTTTATTTTATATATTTTTATTTTATATATTTTTAATGAGCTATAACTTAAATCATGAAATCCTTCCACTTAAAGCCTGCAGTTCAACATTGCTATAACATCACAGAGTTATATAGTAGTCACCACAATCTAATTTTAGAACATTTTTGTTACCTCCAAATGAAACTCCTGCCCGTTTTGAGTTATTCCCCGCCCCCGCCGCTCACCTCAGCTTCAGAAAGCCTCTAAGGTACATTTGTTGCTATGAATTTGCTTATTCTGGACACTTCATATAAGTAGAATAAATACATTTGATTTTGTTTCATGATTCTTTTTTTTCATGACATAATTTTTGAGCCTTATCCTTGTTACTATTAAATAGTATCCCCAGTGCCCACGTAAAGCCAGATGCACAAAGTGGCATATGCATCTGGAGTTCATTTGCAGTGAAAAACGGCCCTGGAGGGCCCCATCTCTTTCTCTTTGCAAATAAATAAAAATAAAATTAAAAAATAGAAAATAAAGGAACCAAACATATTTGAAGTAATATACTCACTCTGTTGCGTACAATTTCTTTTATTCCTTATTGTATTTGATTCTCATTATTCCTTTAGGATCTTTTTTTGTATTGGTCTTCATGAGAAATATTGGTCTGTTGTTTTCTTGTAATGTCTATGTCTGGTTTTGATATATGCAACTTCTGCAAGTATTTCTTCTCTTTGCTCTCCTATAGGTAAGGTATTTTATTCTTGCAATTTATTTCACGATATTTTACTGATCTTTGGTTTTACACATTGAATATGCTACTCCTAAGGTGTCATTGAAAGTTTTGTTTTTTGGTTTGATTTGGGGGCTTGTGCTTTGCTGTTGTTGATTTTATTTTGTGCTTATCCTGTAGTTCATTCTCTGAGCTGCATGGAGTCAAAGTTTACAGTCTGACGTTTATTTTTCCTGCTCAATTACACTGGATAGGCTTTCTAGTGCTGGGAAAAAAAGAAGGGATACGAGTAGGTAACTTTGTCTCATTCCTGATGTTAAAGGAAAAGTGAAAATCCTTCCACTTTTCACCATTGACTCCATGTTAGCTGCAGCCTTGTCATATGCCGTGTGACCTTATGGCTGAAACAAAGTAAAACAAAAGCACAACAATGACATACAATCCTCACCTGTTAGAAAGGCTGACAGCCAAGTGCTGGTGAGAATGTCCAGCGGATGAGCGCCCTAGTACAGCTGAGATCTACTGTTCTGTGTCAAGGTTGGATTGCAGGATGATACAGCCATTTCAGAAGATAGCCTGGAGTTTCTTCAAAAACTGAGCGTGTTCTTTACCATATGACCCAGCAGCTCATCTCCTTGGTAATTATCCAATAGGACTGAAAATTCATGTCCTCACAAAACCCAGCACGCAAATGTTTACAGTTTCCACAAAGTTGGAAGCATCCAACATGTCCTTCAGCTACTGAATGAACAAACTGAAGTTCACCCAGGTAACAAAATGTCATTAGAGGTTAAAAAGAAATGAGCTGTCACGTCCAGGAATGACATGAAGGAAATTTAGATGCATATTGCTAAAAGGCTAAGCATTACATGATTCCAAACCCATGGCTTTCTAGATAAGGCTAAATTATGGAGACAGAAAAAGGGTAGTGATGACCAGGAACTGGGGGTGTGGGAGGAAGAAAGGATTTGGGGGTCAGTGAATCCATTCCATATGATATCATAGTAGTAAACATATGCCATATATTTCAATGTTCAACACAGAGAGTGAATACTGACTTCAACCATGGGCATTGTGGGGCTAGGATGTGTCAGCTGTAAATTCATGGACTATATGTAATCAATGGGCTACCATTCTGAAGGATATGGGTAGTGGAGAAGGCTTTGTATATGGAAGACAGGGAACATGGAGAAACACTGTTCCTTCTGCTCCATTTTGCTGTGAACCTAAACTGTTCCAGTAAACAAAGTCTATTAAAAGGAATTAAAGGGCTGGAAGCATAGGTCAGTCAGGAAGGTGCTTGCGTTGCCTGCGTGAAGACCTGAGCTTGAACCTCAGAACCCACTTAAAATAAGCTGGGTGCGGTGGCCCATGCTTGTAATCCTACAGTTGGTGATGTCCCTAAAGCCCACTGATTAGGCTAGAGTGCTTAACCAATCAGTGAGCTACAGGCCAATGAGAGACCCTGTCTGAAAGGAGGTGGGTGTCTTCCTGAGGAAGAGCACCCAAGGTTGTCCTCTGGCCTCCACATACATGTGCACACTCATGCTTGTGTACCCATATGCATATGAACATAGACACATTATTAAACAATGAAAACATGTCATGGTAGTTTAAATATAAAGGTTCTGCTTATATGATCATAGCTCACAGGTAGGACTCAAAGGGTGCTAGCAATCTCTGTGGTATTTTCTCAAAATTCTGATGAAAGTTGAAGTTGACTCCATTCTTATAACAACACATTTCCTAAAGGCCTGGACAGAGAGAGCTTGAGTACAGAATTAATATGAAAAATTCATTTTTTGCAATAAACCTATTCTGCCTATATTTCTCCTCCATATTCTATTTTATATTGCATTTTTACTGTTATCTCCTCTACATAGTCAACCAGTTCCCTGAATTCAGCCCACTGGAAATGATTTCTATCAGAATTAATGACAATATATTTTAGCCATTTGAACGAACTCATATTTTTATAGTCACAGAACTTACATTTTTATAATTTGTTTTGGTCTGGGATCATGAAAACCTTTATTAGTTATTCAGTGGTGGGCAATTAATTAATTAATTTGCAATATAAAGACCCTGTGACAGAAGTTTGGGTGGGGGGTTGTTGACAACCTAGAAGCCAAGGTAGCTGCATTTCTGAACCGTGATATTGTGTCACCTAACACCTCCAGGCTTTGGCTTGACAACTGATGCCAACCCTCATCACAGAATAAGGACATCAAAATTTCCCTGAGCATTGACTGCTTACAGACTTGAGGTTCCACACCCATTCCCATTTGATGTGAAATAGATCCAGAACAAAGAGACCCGGCTAGATAATTTACTGGAAGCGATTGGTTTACATGTAGCTAAAGGGAAGAATCGGGTTTAAGCACCACTAAAGACAGTAACAATTACAAAAGAGATGATAACTTCAAATACTTTGGAGTCAGACATATTTTGTTTCCAGTGTGCTCTGTGACCTAACTCTCACAACAGTTTTTTTAAAAAAATATGGACACAAATTTGTTCATTTTTTTCAGCACTGGGAATTGAACCAGGACTTTGCCATAGCACGAGCCCCAAGTCACTTTTATCTTGACCCAGTCTTCCAGTTAGCCCAGGTTGGCTCACTATGTATCCCAGGTTATCCTCACACTTGCAATCCTCCTGTTTGTACTTTCTGAGTAGCTGAGATTTCCATAAACATAGGCCACCAGTCTCTGCTTGGGTCTCCATTCTAAGAAGGACCAGAGGGAAGGGCCAGGTAGTGAAAGATCAGGCAAATTATATTAGGAGTTAAGATAAGGCCCAAGACCTCTCTAAGTCTGAAGCTTTGCTGTGACACTAAGACGTGGGACAGTGGCCATGGGATTGTAGCCATGCAGATAACAACATTTCCATGGGTTCAAATTGAGGCTCTATTTATTTTTAATATCTTTATTATGAATGAGTATGTACATTGTATGAGCAACTCTTGTGAAGGTGTCCCCGTTTCTCTCCTCTCTGTCCCCTACCCACTGGGGTCCTTCCTCGGTGCGCATACTGGATTGTCCATAGGTTAGGGGTATGAACTGCACCAGAGGTAGCCAGGTGTTTTTTATTTTATGTTTTTCCTTCCCTCTTGTCTTGTGTGTTGTTGCTGAGGGGGACAATGTCTCTGGATATTCTCCCTCGCCATGGCTCTTACATTCTTTCCACCCCTCTTCTGCTCAGTTCCCTGAGTCATAGTGGGTGAGTTTTGAGTCAGCTTTATTTTTGTAAAAAGAAAAATTTATTTGTTATTATAAAATGATCTTGTGTGTTTACGTGTGTGAGCATAGGCATGTGCGTGCCCCAGTTTGTGTGTGGAGACCAGAGGGCCACCCTGTCAGTCCCTGCGGTCCACCTTCTTGGAGGCACCTGGAGAAGTCTCTGCTGCTCACTGTGAAAGTCAGGCTGCTTGGCTTGGGGTTTCCAGAATTCTCCTATCTCCACCTCCCATCTCACCAGAGAATGGCTGGGATTATGTAAACTCTCAGGTTGTCATGATTGAGGTCAATCTCTTTATCCTCTGTACCACCTTCCCGAGAGAGGCTGTCAATGGAGACCACAGCTGCAGAGAGCTGATTGGATTCGGCTGCTTGAGGTGAGCACCCGGAGGCTGTTAGGTCCAGGCAAGAACCAAGATGGCTGCATTCCTGCCAGACACACAGGCACTTCTGCCAGCACCATGCACAAGACCTTCGCAGGCTGAGTGATTGATATATTAGTTTGCTGAAATCTAGGTTATTGATTTTACTTATATTGATGCCCTCAATCTACTTTTCATCAGCTCTCCTTTCATGTCGTTGGTGGCTTTCGTGGTTGCTATTTGATGTTTCAGTGTTTGGCTTTATTGCAGAGCTTATTCTTTTGTGGGCCAAGAGTGGCAAACACATTTGCAAACTCAAGGAACTTTTCGTTAATGAACATAGTTGTATGCGATTTCCACCTATTGTTGGGATCTGGGTTTCTGAAGCTTTTCCTTGGTGTTAGATGGCCTGGGCTGGGACTTTTTTGGTTCATACTCTACATTCAACTTTTTTCTTTTTTTGTGGAGACTTACTATATAGCTCAGGACTTAAATTAAGTAGCTATACTTCCCTGCTTTTTGTCATCTGTATTCTCCTTGTCTTCCTCTTTTCTCCCTCCCTTCTTTCCTTCCTCTTCCTCTCCTCATCTATTTATTATTTACTTTTAAAAATATGTATTTATTTGCAAGCAGAGAGAGATAGAGAAGAGAGACAGAGAGAATGGGTGTGCCAGGGCCTCCAGCCACTGCAACAGAACTCCAGACACATGCCCTACTGTGGATCTGGCTTGATATGGGCACTGGAGAATTGAACTTGGGTCATTAGGCTTTGCAGACAAGCACCTTAACTGCTGAGCCACCTCTCCAGCCCTCCTCATCTATTCGTGATGACAGCATTACTTGGATGGGAAAATTCTCCACAACATTGTCACAGGCACTGTAAGAATCATGAAATCTAAAAATATATCTTCTGCAAACAAAAGGAATGCAAGGAGTCATATTCTGAATAATAAAAATAAGTGGAAATTTCTCAGCCATATATTAAAATGAGAATGACCATATATTTTGGGGTCTGTTTCTCTATCAAATGCAACAAAAATTTTTAAGTTCCTGATCATTTTTCAGGGCTACCAGCCTGACATGGTCCCATCGTTCTCAATAGGAAGAATGCACCAAAAGGAAGAAGTATTCATTGGGGGGAGATTGTTGAAGCCAATGGTAGGAGAGGAAGTACTGTTAGGAAAGCAGTTGCAAGTGGAATGAAAAATGGCTTGTTTATGAATCCCTTTAGATTATGCATATTCTTTCCTTTTAGTTATGCAAAACATATAACTATGCTACTTGTAAGAAAATAGGGAACGAGGACAAGTGTGGTATATATTTTATTACTACAAGTACATTTTTAAAACACAAAAGCCATGATATAGACTGACATTTGTCATCTGGTGGTTAATCTTGGTTGTCAACCTGGCAGGGTTTAGAATCACCATGGAAACAAATCTGTGGGTATTTCTGTAAAGGTTTTCCTAGATTAGGTTGATTGAGATGGGAAGACCCACCCTAACCATGGGTGGCACTGTTCTATGGGCTGGGATTCCTTTGGGACTCTATAAAGAGGAGAAAGTGAGCCAGGCATCAGCATTTATCTCTGGGTTTCCTGTCTGTGGGTGTGATGTGACTGGGGACCACATGCACCTGCTGCCTGCTACCAGGCCTTCTCCGCCATGTTGGACTGTAACCTTAAACTGTAAGCCAAAATCAACCCTTGCTCCTTAATTTGTTTTTGTCACAGCAGCAAGAAAGATAATACAGTTAAGAGTATTGTTCTTAAACATTAGTCCTACAAATAAATGGGATGGCTTTAAAAGCACATTAGTAATGAACATGTCTGTTAAGGCCAACCTTTCTCAAGCTTGTTTGACCAGAGTCCATAGCTCTTTTCAACACATGTGTTAATATCCTATAAATCTAGGTTCCATAGAGCAACTGCATGGGATGCAGGTCTGTAACAGCCACAGGTCAGACTCTTGATTTCCTCATGTATGTACACCATGTATAAACATTTACACACTTCTCACAAGGGTGAATTCAATTTTTTAAAAAAATGATTGTTAATAATTAAGGACATTGTATGAGCAAAACTTGTGATGGTACCCCCATTTCCCTCCTCCTTGTCCCCAACCCACAGGGGGCTCAAGTCAACTTAAAAAAAAATCTTTATTTATTTATTATTTATTTGCAAGGAGAGAGAGAGAGAGAAGAGAAAAAGAGATAGAGAGAATGAGAGAGAGAATAGGCTCTGCCACTGCACGTTAGCTCCAGATGCATCACTGGAGAATCAAACCCATTTTTGTTAGGCTTTGCAGACCAGCGCCTTAACCACTGAGCCATCTCTCCAGCCCTCAAGTCAACTTTTAAACAATCCTGAGAAAAAATTTTCTCTTGCTCATTTATGAAAACTTTTTACAAATGTCCTTGAATTTGCAAAATTGCCTCCTGCTGACACCTGAACCTTTGCTTGATGGCTTCATATTCACCCCGTGGGCTGGAGACTTCCCACACTCCATGGTTAAGACCACCAAGTCCGTGGCACCCAAGTCTAGACCTAGGAAACTTAATAGAAGCCTGTTAAGTAAACATCATTGGTTTCAAAAGTGGTCACCACAGGCCATCAGGGCCTCAGTAGCAGAAAAAACCAGAAGGGAAGAGGGAGGGAGACTGAGTAGTGACAGGAACAGAGGACACAGGGGATTGAGTGTGTGGAGGGTTTTGAGTGAGTGCTGGTAGTTGAAGTCAGAGTGGATCATAATTGACCCAGCTACTAGGGGTGCAGGGTGGGTGAGCTCCCTTTTGCTTTGGGTGAGAGTCCCAGGTGGTAAGATGTGGGCCTCTATGAAACACACAGATGGGTCTAGGTGGTAGATGTGGTCCTTATGCTTGGAATATGGCTGGAACCATTCTCTTTCTTCATGTCACGAGGTCTCACCTCAGTGTCCACTCTTCTCAGGACCAGATCTCATCCCGAGTCAATGCCAGGCAGAGTTTTATTCCCTAGCGACCTGGCATTCCCCTGGTGCAGCTCCCCACTCTCCTCATTGGTGACGGCTCCTGTGCTTGATTCATTACATGCCATTGATCTTTGGAATTTTGATTAATGACAGGGAAACCTGAAAAGTTCAGAGTTTGGCTTTGGTTCAAATGAGCACCCGGAAGTTCAAATGCTTAATTCAAACTGTCTAAGTGTCTTAGATAAGCAAATGTGGTTATGCAAAATTAGTTTGCAAACCCTGCTGGGAAGAGCTTCACTGTCTTGGAATTTTCTGGTAGTTCCTCCTTCTGCTTACAGCACAGATCATAAATACCACAAAGACGTTCTTTCTTTCATTTGTTCTGCTCCTTTGCTTCTGGCCAGTTTCCAGGTTCCTAGCTTTTTGAGGGACAGGTAGCAAATCATGGTGGGAAGGTTCAGGGTGGCATTGTCCTGACTGTCACACTTCTACCAGATGTACATGTATTTTCCGCGCACCTGAGCAGAGAGAGAGAGAGAGAGAGAGAGAGAGAGAGAGAGAGAGAGAGAGAGAGAGAGAGAGAGAGAGAGACCCATCAGCTCCCAGGGTTCAGAGTGAAGAGTTATCTATTTATCCCTGGCAAACTGACTTTTGGTTTAGATCCATGAGAATGTGCTGATACCGTGTGAATGCACAAATGTCACCCAGACAAAGCTGGGAGCTGATAAATGACAGTAGCAGGCGTTACCTCCAAAATGCACAGTTAACTCTTCTTGGCTCTCCTCGTTTAATTTCACCAGGCAGACTGGAGTAGGAGGGAGCCCAAGAACTGTGCTCCAAGGTCAAAGACAAGCACCAGCAGGTCTAAGTTCAAGTTCAAATCAAAATTGATTAGCCAGGGGCCCTTGTTCATCTGGGTGCTGATTTCAGTGTGCTGAAGGTTTAGGATCCCAAACAGAAGATGGCAAAAAACAGTTCCACAATTCTCACCTGGCACTTGATGCTGATCTATTTTAACTCCTTTGAGAAAAAAAAATAGTGAATAATGTACCTGGTACAATGAGACATTCCAATAAGAGTTGGATTATGCTGAATACACTTGAATAAAACTCTCAAGATCTGTGGTGATATCTCAATGGTACAGTGCTTGCCTTTCAAACATGAGGACCTGAGTTTAATCCCCAGAGCCCATCTCAAAAAGCTGGGCTTGTTGGTACATGCCTGTGGTCCCAGCAAAGGGAACTCATAGACACATAGGTTTCTGAGACACAATAGCTGTCCATTCTAGCATAATCAGAGGGCTCCAGGCCAATGAGAGACTGTGTCTCAAGAAGAGGTAGCTGGCATGCCAGAGGAATGACACTCAAGGTTGTCTTCTGAATTCTAAATGCATATGCACACAACATGCACACAAATATACATGCACACATTCTCTCCCCCCACAAATATGCGTATATATGGAGAAAATGTGGGATGAACTATAAGAACAAACTGGGAATGAACTATAAGAGTGAAATACGGGAATGAACTTTGGGGAAAGAACAGGGAACATTTCTTATGGACCTCACAAATAGCTTTTGTGATATTATTGCCCTAAAGTTAATTATACAACTGTGTACTTAACCTGCTTAAATCAACGTGGCTAGGTTTTCTCGGCCTTGGTGTACCTCTGGCCTGAACAGCACAAATGACCAATCTTGACAAGCGATGATGCTGACTCATCTTAAGCTATGTTCTTTTCCTCAGTGGCCTGGTTAGATTCTCAATTCAGAGCAAACATATATGTGTCAGAAGTGCTGATCAGCATTGAAGACAGTAAGGTCAGTTATAAAGTTCCCACAGATCTGTTGAAGACAAAAGGTGGGCTTAATGTGATTACATTTATGATGAGAGAGAGAGAGAGGGAGAGAGAGAGAGAGAGAGAAGTTCTGGATTTCTGGATCAACAGAGTCCAGCATGTCATATCCTTTTTTTTAACAAAAGGAAAGGTTTATTACCCAAAGTCAAAAGTTCCTTATCCTCCCCCCCCCAAATGTACTACTTGTTCCCATATTACTGGTTTTTGGCTACTCAACGAAAGGAGGGAGGAAGCCACAGCGCAGTCACATCAGAGCAGCGGTGACAGCAGGTGCAGCAGGTTTACTAATGGCTTCGACTAAACTTCTCTTCAGTTTCCTTTTTCCTCAGGCTACTACTATAGGCAGCTAGTCCACTCCTGGGCTGGGGGTACTAGGACTTAGCTCTTATGCCTCTCAGGCTCTGTTCTCAGAATTAGTTTGACCTCTTCTAGATTGAAAAATTCTCTAAATTTAGGACTGTGCCTGCCCTCCCACCAAAAAAAAATTAGGGCAGGAAAAATTTAAATTCTGATTTCTTGCACTGTGTGTGTGTGTGTGTGTGTGTGTGTGTGTGTGTGTGTGTGTCTGTCTGTCTGTCTGTCTGTCTGTCTGTCTGTCAGTCCCAGGAAGCATTAAAGCAAGCATTGAGCATTGACCCTGACACTCAGGATACTGGTAGTCTTCACTGGGCTCTTCATTCTGGATGGACAGTTATCTCTGTGGAAATGATGGCTCGTTCACTTCTCAAACCAGCACAGGAGAAAAGGAAACACATTTCCACTTTCCCAAAGTGCAAAACTATCTATTTTAAGTATAACAAAGCCTGAAGTCCAAGCCTCTGGTAAGCGAGGAAGATCTCATGTGAACAGCAAACAGTATCATGTTACTTACGGTGTTGTTATGACCCCCCATGGTTCAAATTCTAAATTGATAAAATACCCCAGAAGCTTTGGATTTAAGTGACATATGTCTTAGAAGGTGATACACAAACTTATCTTTCCACAACCAATTAGTAAATTTTGGATGATTCTAAAGAATTACGTTGGATGATCTATAGTGAATATTACTACTTTGATTTTATTTAGCAGATCAGCTTTAATTATTTAGAAATTAAAAGTTAATGTTTAAAGGCCATGTATTTCCAGTTCATTAATTTTTAAATTTCTCCCTTCCTCTTTTTTTATTCTTTTTTCAGTTGATTGGTTTCAGAAGCATAGCAATTGGGGGTTTTCTTTTCTAATACATTTTATTAATTTGTATGAAAGCATAAGGGTTGTTTTTAAAATGCATGTTTATGGACTGGGAAGATGACTCAGTGGATCAGAGTATTTGTTACTTCAGCATGAGGGCCTGAGAGGGCCTCAGATTGCTCTAGTTCTATTTCCCAACAACCATATAAAAAGCTGGGGGTCATGGTTTGATCCAGTTGTCCCCACAAACAAATGAATGTGTTCTGAATAGATCAATACTCAGCTGATGGCAATTCGGGAATTAGAACCTCAGTAGAGCTGTGTTGTTGGGGCGGGCTTATGGGTTATAAGCCAGCTTCCCCTTGCCAGAGTTTGGCACACCTTCCTGCCGCTGTTTGCAGTGCTGTGGCAGAGGTGATGTCCAGCCCTCTGCTCATGCCATCGTTTTCCCTGCCAGGATGGAGTCTCCCCTCTAGTCCGTAAGCCTAATAAACCCATTCCTCCACAAGCCGCTTTTGTTTGGGTTCTTTCTGCGCAGCAACTAGAAAGCTGACCGCAACACTGGGTATGACCACACTCATCTGTAATCCCGGGCCTCAGGGGAGAGGAGACTGAAGAATCAGAGGGTTGTGCTCTTTAGCCAGTCTGACTGTAAACAACAGCTCAGAGAGACTCTGTCTCAAGGAAGCACATGGGTGAGCAATGGAGGAGGACATTCATTCTCTTCTGGCCTCTATACCACATACCCTGTACATCTGCACACACATTCGTATACTACACACATCAGTCAGCACGCTACCCATACATTACACACACATGAAAATAAATGCTTACAAGGTGAATTCACTGGCAAGCATAGAGATAGTTATTTCTATGCCCCATATTCAGAGGATTCTGTTCTGTCATCCTAAAATCATATTTGATCTATCTATTAGAATTCCACTGTTTTTATTTCCTTAGATCTTTGGATGTGGGATTTATTTGAAGAAATGGATTCTTACTAGATTGACATTTCACTGCTTTTGACACACAATTCTACACTATGTGGGTGTGATTATAAATGGTAATTATTAGTATTTTCTAAAACTCTCCTCTGTGTCTCAGAGACTGAACCAAGATCCATCTATCAGCAGCCCTGGAGAAATCATCATAGCTTTTTTTTCCCCCTCAAAACTTTGTCTTCCTGCTTTACATGGCCTTAGGGAGACTTCTAATTAATATGTGCAAATTGGGCGGTCACACAGAGGAGCCCAGGTTGGTCCCTGGGTGCTTATGAAAAACTTGTTTCTTTTTGGGGAACACAGGGGTGTCTTTCCAACTGGCTGTACTATGGTGCTGCTTTTTAGCTGATATTTGTAGATACTGATGAAGCAAAGTAGTGGAGACTGAGGTAGAGGAAGAAGGTGCTGGGAAAACACCTTTTGGTTGAAGAAGATGTTATTACAAACTAGTGCAATATGTCTTCTCAGCTGCAATTTTCAGAGTAAAATTAAGAAGTCGGGAAACTGATGTTTCAGATGTCAGCGTCATCCCTTTTTTTCCCAGATGTTTCCTGGAAATGCCAGTGATTAAAAAAAATTTTTTTTACAAACCATATTTTGAATTTTACCACTAAAAATCAACTTTTTTACCCCAACAAAGCAGAGAGGACACAACATTTGGAAGAGAAAACTGAAATTAAAAGAGCCATTTTCTGTCAGCTCTTAAGGCTAAAGATAGGCCACATGAATTTTCACATTTTTCATTTCCATAGATGTAAGTAATTTTGTTTGGGGTATGGAGTAGTTTGAATCAGATGTTCCCTCTTAGCTCATGGGTTCTGAATGCTTGGTCCCCAGCTGATGGTAATTTAGGAGGTGGAGTCTTGCTGGAGGAGGTGAGTTGTTGGGGGCAGACTTATATCTGGTTATAGCCAGAATCCCATTCCCAGAGTTTGTCTCCCCTTCCTGTTGGTGGTACCATGCTTTCCCCTGCTATTATGGAACTTCCCCTTGAGACTATAAACCAAGGAAAAAAAACCCACAAAAACAAAAGCAAAAACCTTTCCTCCCATCAGCTGCCTTTGGGCTGGTGCTTTATTTGAACAATGAGAAGGTAACTGCAACAGAAAATTGCTACCAGGAGTGGGGTCATTGCTCATAGAAGCCTGGCTGTGTGGCTTTTGGCCTTTTGGAACTGATTTATGGGAGGGATGTAGAAGGATTTGAAACCTTGGCCTAAGAGATGCCTTATAGTGCTACAAACAGAATTTGGTGGACCATTCTGTTCAGAGTTGAAAGATCTAAATGCAGTAAGAACTGTAGGCTTGGTTTATGAAGAGAAGAAATAGTTTTGTTGGAACTGGGCCATTAGCAGTTTGTGTGCAAGGTTGTCTGTGCTCTTCTAACGTCCTGGGAACTTGATCAGGATTCAGTTTAGAAGATATAGACTGGTGTGAGCAGAAGGATATGGTGCAGAAAGAAATGAAAATTTCAGGTTATAATTGTGAGATTACCACTAATCAGATAGGACCAGCTGTTCTGCAATGGGACAGCAGAAAGAGCACTGAATCCTTTGAAAGTAGGGGGCCTGAATGCTGAAGGAGCACCTTGTTCTTCAAAGTGATTTTAATCCCCTTAGATTAACAATTTGGTAGCCCACCTGGCACTATGGAGTATAACAAATGTAAGAGAGAGAGAGAGGGTCACTGGATACGTAACACAGTTTTGTTGGAGATGGGGAATATGATGCAGTTGTTAGAGTCCCTGAATGGAAACCCATGGAGTCTAATGAAATGTATGTATCTTTCATTGGGAATGAATTGATCAGATAACAGTCTATATCAAATGTAGATTCGTACATGACTTTTCCTAATAAAATGCTTAGCTACATGTTTACATAGACTTAATATGTTTTACTTCCCAATAGACATAGACATGAAAAGGACCCCACTTCGGTGATCGGGTGAGTAGCCTGTTAGCCTTGAGCCTGAAAGAACCCCATCGGCTTCTCTTACATAGCTTCTCTGCTCTCTGTCACACCTCTCTTCACACTGTGACTCTGTTCCACATCATTTAGCCTTGAAAAGTTCCAAGTGTTCCAAAGAAGGGCCTGTCTTGATTTGGTCCCCTGATCTTCATAGATTCTCTCTTTCCACTAATATATTGAAGTTTCTTTTCCCAGCATCCTGTGACAGCGAACTCTGCCATAGAGTGATTTGCATAGGAATTAATACACTGAAGCCTTGAAACAAAGCTGAGGGAGCTTAAAATATCACTTCCCATGCCTGCTGAATACCACATGTGTATAATTAAAAGGCAAACATTTCTTTTTTTATCACTGAGAGAACAAAACAGTAAAGTGTAGATTCAGTTTTCTAGAAAAC
>PVHP010009854.1:0-49411 GCA_004024765.1 Zapus hudsonius | reverse complement strand
GGAGAGAGAGAGAGAGAGAGAGAGAGAGAGAGAGAGAGAGAGAGAGAGAGAGAGAATGGGCAGAGCAGGGCCTCTAGCCACTACAAATGGACTGCAGATGCATGTGCCACTTTGTGCATCCAGCACATGCCAGCACATGTGGGTACTGGGGAATCAAATCCAGGTTGCTAGGCTCCACAAGCAAGCGCCTTAATGGCCAAGCCATCTCCATGGACGTGGTGGTCCACTGAACCGCGTTTATTTATTCCTCTTCCAATGTGGCTTCACTGAATAAATCTCCTTCCTCTGCTTCTCACCACTACTGGTTTCTTTAATTGGCACGGTGAAGATGGGCAGCCAACTTGAGCTTGTGTCTTCAGATCTCCAATAACAACAACTAGGGAGAAAGCCTTGGGGAGGAGAAAACCTTGACAAGCTTCTGAAAACCAGACAGACTCCTTGATAAATTAACAGCCACATAAACGAAGAGGCTCAACTGGCACTGTCATTTTGAGCTACTTTTCTAATTCTCAAGAATAGTGACAATAACAACACTTCTGTTGCTCTTCCGCCTCTTCAAACTTATATTCTCTTTGAACTTGACAAGCCCGGAGCTTAAAACATTGCATCGTGGAGCATCTCAGAATCATAGGATGTCAGATCTAGACAGGACCCTTGGAGCAAGAGAAATCATAAAGAGCTAAAAGGAATTCTGTAGCAATAAAAATTTTATAGCAATAAACAAAGGCCTCTGGGGAGATAGTTATATGTGAGTGTCGAAAAACTAATATTAAGGAAGGAAAGCTATTGTTTGGAATAGTTCGAGGAAATAACTCAAAAATTTAAACAAAGCAACTGTGAATTGGAACTCAAATTATATTGTAATGCTGAAAGTTAGAAAGTCATAGAGACTTCATTCATTCTGATGGTCTTAGACCATTAAATAATACAGGCGTTATTCATCTAGGAAACTTAAACATATTGCACATAAATTCTGAGCAGATATCATTCAGAAGCTTTAGATAGATTCCATCATATAGGAAATAGAGCAACTTAGGGATTGGTAGAGTCTCAGAACTTTCCACCTGGTCATGTTAACCCTGGGTCTCTGGAGACTGCCTCCTGGTATGGTGCTTGAGTTCCCTCTGGGCTGAGAGGAGAGGAGGGAACGTGTATCTTCACACCACCCAACGCCCTTTCCTCACAGAGCAGTTCCTTCCCCCACAATCCTCTAGCTGGCCCTCGCTGGTGGTCTTTTGACTCTCCTGTGTCCTCCTTTTCTCCCGTGTCTTTCTTCTCTCTTGGTGCATGTGCCCCTCCTCTCTCCAGATCTCCTTCCTGAAGGTGCATGTCTCTCTATCTCTGACTGCATATACATTTCTTTCCCTTTGTCTATCTCTGCCTCAGCCTCTCATCTATTTTTTCAGTATCCTTCTATCTTACTCATGATGTTAATCCTCTGTCAGATGTATAGCCAGAAAGATTTTCTCCTATTCTGTAGGCTGCCCTTCTGGTCGCTGAGATTGACTGTGTCTCTGTCTCCTCACTGCTAACAATCCAGACCGAAAATAGTTTACTAGTGACAAGGACTTTAAAATAGAAAGGATGACATCATAAAATTGGCTGGTGTATATTGTAGCTTAGTTCATTTTATAAGACACGCCTACTGGAGCATCTGCCATATACCAGGCATTCTGTGCTCAGACAGGAGATACAAACAGCTGTGGGGCGGGACTGTGTAATAGTTACAGCTCTGGGACTTAGGGGTCAAATGAACTGGATTGGAATCCTAAGTAGGCCATTTATTTGATTATGTGCTCTCAGGCAAATAACTTGACTTGTGTCAGCTTTATTCCAACTTTGTAGGCTAGTTACAATATGGTACAAGCCAAACTCACAAGCCAGAGTTCGACACGGAGCCAGGCATCAACAAATGGTGGTTATTAATATCAAATCTGAACATTTAAAAATAATTTAGGAGACAGGCGTGGTGGCACATTTCTTTAATTTCAGCACTCAGGAGGCAGAATTAGGAGAATTGCTGTGAATTTGTGGCCACCCTGAGACTACATAATGCATTCCAGGTCAGCCTGGGCTAGAGTGAGACCTTACCTTGAAAAACCATAATAATAATAATAATAATAATAATAATAATAATAATAATAATAATTGAGGCTTAGAGGATGACTTAGTGGATAAAGTGCTTGTATCACAAACATGAGAACCTGAGTGTGGATCCCCAGCACCCAGGGGAAAGGCCAGGCATGGTGGTGCTTGCCTGTATTCCCAGTGCTAGAAAGGTGGGAACAAGAATTCCTGGGGCTCACTGGGTAGTGTCATGTGAATCAGTGAACTCTAGGTTCAGTGAAAGACCCTGTCTCCAAGAATAGGGTGAAGAGCAACCCAGGAAGACATTCAGCATCCACCTCTGGCTTTCATACACACATGCACACACGTGTGGCCACATACATATGAGCATGCATGAACAATGCATGTCTACCACATACACATGAAGAACATTAATTAATTGAGCCCTGGGAGCTTACACTCTGACTTGAGTACACAAGTTTACATAATACCTCTTGATAAAATCTACAGTTTTAATAAGGGTTGAATAAAATACATTAAGAAATATTTGTTTCTAGCAGGAGAGAGAAGAAGCTCAGGCAAGGACATGCCTGAGATGAATGTAGATTGTCTTCTAAATTAAGTGTGTGTCTGTATGACCATAAGGAGTGGATAAATAGAACATCTTTATGTATTTACTTACTTGTTTATTTTTCATTTTTGCCTTTTTAAGATAGGGTCTCACACTAGCCCAGGCTGACCTGGAATTCACCATGTACTTTCAGGCTGGCCTCAACTCACAGAGATCCTCCTACCTCTGCCTCCGTAGTGCTGGGATTAAAGACGTGCACCACCACACCCAGCAAATGGAACATCTTAAAGGCCCAAGTTGCTGGGGGCTGAATCATGTCCTCACCAAGCTGACCTGTTGAAGTCAGCACTGCCTGTACCTGAGAGGGTGATTTGTTTGGAGAGAAAGTGTTTTCTTGGAGATAAGAGGGAACAGGGAGAAAAGTGCTATCTACAAGCAGATGGGGGAGAGAAGGAACCAGCATGACCACACCTTGAACTCAGATTGCCAGCCTCCAGACCTGTGAGGAAACAAGTTTCATTGTTTAATCACTCCGGGCTGTGGTATTTTTTTAAAATATTTTATTTAATCATTTTCAAGGGGGGAGAGAGAGAGAGAGGGGAGAGAGAGAGAGAGAGAGAGAGAGAGAGAGAGAGAGAGAGAGAGAGAGAATAAGCCAGGGTCTCCACCTTGTGTGAACCTGGGGCCTTAGGCACTGGAGGCAAGTGCCTTAACCGCTGAGCCATCTCTCCAGCCCTGTGGTATTTTGTTATGTAACATCCTTAACAAACCAATGTGCAGACATATACTGTGTTGTAATTAATCTCTTTAACAGTTATTTTATTTACAACTTTATTTTAAATATTAATTCGTTTTTGTGTGTAGAGTATTTGTGGTGTATGATGCACAGTGCGTGCCCCATGCATGTGCATAGGAAAGCTGAGGAGAATGTCAGGCATCCTTTCCTATTGTTCATCCAGGTATTTCCTTGAGATGGGGTCTCTCCCTCAACATAGAGCTGCTGTCTGTCAGCAGGCTCCAGAAATTCTCCAGTGTCTACCCATGAAGACTGGGAAATTTAATACCATTTACATTTTAATTTTGTATATGACTTGAGGTAGAGATCCCTATTGTCTTATAGATGGGTGGATGATTTTCCTAGCTCCCTGCATTCATTCTCCATTCACCGTAATTCTAGATTATCACATATCACATATTTTCCTCCCATACATGGTCTTGTAACACAGCCTGACATAAGGCCCTCTTCCCACTGCATTTGTGAGCATGTCAACACTACAAAAAGGTTTCCTGTAATCCTAGCACTTGGGAGGCTGAGGCATTAGTTCTAGACCAGCCTGGGCTACAAAGTAAGATCTTTCTCTTAAAAATGAAGAAAAAAAGGTTTTTTTTTTTTTTTTAGCCCAGGCTGACCTGGAATTCACTATGTTGTCTCAGACTGGTCTCAAACTCACAGTGATCCTCCTATCCCTGAGTGCTGGAATTAGAGGTTTGTATCACCATGTCCAGCCAAAGAAGTTTTTATTTAAAGGTGTAAATGAATCAGATATAGTAGCTCATGTCTGTATTCCAGCACTTGGGAGGCTGAGATACAAGGATCAATGAGTTCCAGGCTAACTTAACTACAGAGTAAGACCCTGTGACTGGGAGATGGGTTAGCAGTTAAGAGTGCTTGCCATTTAAGTTGAGGGTGTCTCAGGCCAGAACCTGCCAAGTTCAACTCCCCAGAACCCATGTAAAAGTGGAGTTTAGCCACTCATGTCTTAACTCCAGTCCATAGGTGGAGGTAGAGATTGGAGAATCATTGGGGCTCAATGGTAGACAGCTGCTCCCAATTGAAGGGGAGACCCTGTCTCAAGGAAATGGATGATTAACAGGGGAGAACGCCCAATATTCTCCTTTGACCTCCACACCCACCTACACACATGGGCCATGCACCAAACATCCTACATACTACACAACACACATACTCTACACACATACACAAAATTAATAATCATATTAAAATATAGAAACAGAGCTGGAGAGATGGCTCAGCAATTAAGGTATTTGCTTACAAAGCCTGCTGTCCTAAGTTTGATTTCCTCTCTCTTTCTCTCTCTGCTTGCAAATTATATATATATATATATATATACATATGTGTATATATAATATATTACAAATAATATAATATATAAATAAATTATATACTATTTATTTATTTATATATACTATATATTTAATTTATATATATACATATATTTCTTTATTTAGGCTAGTGCATGCCTTTAATCCCAACACTTGAGAGGTTGAGTTAGGAGGGTTGCTATGAGTTTGAGGTCAGCCTGGGACTACAGAGTGAGACCCTACCTCAAAAAAGAAATATATATCTATCTATATCTATATCAATATAGATAGATAGATAGATGAATAGATAGATAAACAGATCTAATTTTCGCATCAAGGTCAGGAAGGTCTTTCAAAGCAAGTCATTAAACCCAGGATCTAAAACACTGAGAGAACTAACAGGTGCATAGGTGGTGGTGGGCTTGGAGCGAAGAGGAGGACATCGAGCAGGTGCCTGAGGCTGCAGTAAATAAAGATCTCAGCTGTGAACCAGGAAGCTTGACACAGTGGCCATGTCTAGAGAGGAGGCCACCTTACAGCAAAACCAGTGACTGAAGAGCTTTTGGTGCTCGTCGCCTCTCCCCACCTCCCTTGCCTCTCCCTCAAAGATCACCTCATGTGATGTTAAGTTTTTTTGTCAACTTGATCTTTTTTAATTTTCTTGGGTGGGTCTCTGAGGATGTTTACAGGAAAGTAGCCTCTCAGTAGGTTGCAGGATATAAGGAAGCTCAGGAGAGCTAGAAATAAACATCCCTTCCTGTGTGGGCAGTGCAGGAATGAAATTCCAGGGACTCAGGAAGCCATTAAGTCTGAGATAGGGTTGCAAGACCTCAGCCTAAGGCTATGTAAGGCAGAAGGAAATTTCTCCCTCTTAGCCTCCTGCCTGTTTGCTATTATGTGTGTGATGTTGGTGATGAGTTTCTCTCTCTGCTTGGACCTGTGAAAGGGGAGCAGCCTCTTTTGCTGTTATGGAACTTCCCCTAGATCTATAGTTTCAATAAATCCTTTCCTCCTATAACTGTGCCTGGTTTGGAGATTCATCCCAGCTGACTGTGACACCTCAGTTGATCAGTTACTGCAGGATTTTCTAATTCTGTTAAGTGACTAGGAAAGTCATAGGGCAGCTCAAAAGTTAACTCAGTGGTTAGGGTGCTTGCCTGTAAAGCCTAATGCCTGGGTTTGTTTCCCCAGATGCACAAAGTGGCACATGCGTCTGGAGCTCATTTACAGTAGCCAGAGGCCCTGGCATGCCCATTGTCTCTCTCTGCTAGAAAATAAATAAAAATATAATTAAAAAAATAAAGTTTAGGGTTGGAGAAATGGCTCAGCGGTTACGGTACTTCCCCAGTACCCGAATAAAGCCTGATGCACAAAGTGGCACATGCATCTGGAGTCCATTTGCAGTGGCTGGAAGTCCTGGTTTGCCCATTCTATCTCTCTCTGATTGCAAATAAATAAAATTTTTTAAAAAGTTAATTCTGGGCTGGAGAGATGGCTTAGCAACTAAAATATTTGCCTGCAAAGCAGAAGGACCTGAGTTTAAGTCCCCATTACCCACGTATAGCTAGATACACAAGGTAGTGCAGGTGTCTGGAATTAATTTGCAGTGGCTGGAGGCCCTAGTGCACCCATTCTCTCTCTCTCTCTCTCTCTCTCTCTCTCTCTCTCTCTCTCTCAAATAAATAAATAATATTTTTAAAAGTTAACTCATAAAGAAAAAGGCATGCAAATGTATATACACATGTATACACAGACACACAACACATTGTAAAAGACAGTAGGAATAGAAAATTTAGAGACATCCCAGGCTGGCCTCGAACTTACATGTAGTTAATTATGACCTTGAACTTCTCGTCCTCCTGCCTCCACTTCCCAAGTTCTATAATTACAGGTGTGTGCCATCAAACGTAGTTTATGTGGCAATAGAAAGCAAACCCAAGGCTTCATGCTTGCTAGGTAAGGGCTCTATGAACTGAGCTACATCCCAGTTTTTAAGGTGCTTTTGTTTGCTTTTTGAGATAGTTCATTCTGCAGCCCAGGCTGCCATTGAACTCGCAGCTAACCCTCTGCCACAGGGTCCAAAGTGCTGGGTCACAGGTGGTTGCAGATGTGTCTTTATATTCCATGCATGGCCCATGGTCAGTACACTGACTTCATATAGAAAGGACTTAGCTAGCAAGGTGAAAACAAGGGGTCCCATTCCAAATTCACCATTACGGAAAATCTCTCTAAGGGGTATTTTTTAACATGCAGGCACCAGGACTGACAGTAAGGAAAAACTGCCCACACCCAGAACCCAGAGCAAATGAGAGAAGATAGACTCAGTGTTCTGCAAGGAAATTTCAATCCCTTCCTTAATGGAGTAAGGAAGGGTGTGGTCCAGACAATAGCTCTTAAAGATTCTCAGCCAGCCTTCCTACTTCCACACGCCTATCTAGAATCCCTGAATCTACAGCCCCCGAGTCTTTGGTGAGTTTTGCAGTGCAGATGGGGGTGGGGGGGTGGGGATCCCGTGTGGTTAGTTGCCTTTGGTTTCATTTCAATTATTTTGCTAGATCAGATACCACTTTTCTGATCACTGGCTCCCAAAATTTGTTAATATCTGTGGTAGATATTGGGACAAAATGTTGACTAAGGTGAATGTGGTTCCTGGAGCTATGAAACAGTGAGAGAGAGAGAGAGAGAAAGAGAGAGAGAGAGAAAAGAGAGAGAAAGGATATAAGAATTAGAAAAATAGCAAACTATGAAGGCTGTTATAGGGAAACAGGACTTTCAAACTCAAGTTTCACGGGAGAGTTATTGATTTTACATTTAAAAAGTGCTAGGTTCTTATTAAACAAAATAGGATGTATGGAACAATTACATCACTGTAGACCTTGTTACAAAAAAGGATTTATAAGCACTACCCAAGACCTACAAGTGATGGTATGATATAAAGATTAAGAAGCATCATGGAGCCAGGGAGATTGCTCAGTGGGCCAAAGTGCTTGCTGCACAAATATGACCAACTAAGTTTGGATCCCCAGAGCCCACATAAGGCCACACTAGGTACTGTCTATAATCCCAGCCCTGATGTGGCGAGATAGGATGCAGATACAGGACATCCCAGAAGCCTGCAGGACAGCTAACCTGCTGTTTACAAAATCACAGGCTTTGCCTCAAACAAGATGGAAGATGATGATGAACACTTGAGGTTGCCTTCTGCCTGGCACACATGTGCTGTGGCATGTGCACTCTCTCATACACACACACACACACACACACACACACACACACACACACAGATTTTAAAATAATAGAAGCGGGCTGGAGAGATAGCTCGGTAGTTAAGGCACTTGCCTGGAAAGCTTAATGACCCAGGTTTGATTTCCTAGTACCCATGCAAAGCCGGATGCAGAAAGCAGCACATGCATCTAGCCTTCATTTGTAGTGGCTATGGCCCCTGGCATGCCCACATTCCCTGTGTCTGTCTCTGTCTCTCTCTCTCTCTGCTTGCAAATAAACAAACAGAAGCATTAGTCTAGAACACCATGACAATTTCAAAGCTATCGACAGAATGCAAACCCCTGTCCTGAAGGCAGCTAAATGAAGAAGTCCTCACCTGCGAGTCTACAGACCAATGAGACAGACTCTTGCAGATTTAATAATAACTGGTAGGATAAAGTTGCATGCTGTCTTCATTCCCAGCCAGTGAGTTTCAAATTCTCATTAATATCTTGATAAAAAATAGATTTTGATTTGTGAGATCTGGGACAGGGCCGAGAGCCAGTATTTCTTCTTTTCTTAGATGTAGGGTCTCACTCTAACCTAGGTTGACTTGGATTCACTCTGAAGTTCCAGGCTAATCTCGAAGTCACAGTAATCCTCCTACCTCTGTCTCCTCAATGCTGGGATTAAGGGTATGTGGCACCATGCCCTCCTCAAGAGAGCCTATATTTTTAACACGCTCCCAGGCTGGAGGATGCTAATGTTACTGGTCCCTCAAACGCATGAGTAGAAGGTACTAGGGAATATCTAACACTTGTTTGTGGGCGGCAGTTAAATCTTTGTTTATATGAGACAGGGCCACATTGGCCTGGAACCCACTCCTGCCTTAGCCTTTCAGGTGCTGAGATTATAGGCATTAACTACCATATTTGTCTTAACTCTCTAAAATGTAGTAAACAAATGAATAAAAAAATTCCCACATGTTTCTAACTTTGATATTCAAGATTTCACCAGTAAAGACAAATTCACACTCTGTCTGATAACTATTGCGCTAATATACCTATGTATATTCTGAGTTGCATCAATGCTAATCCTTGGTGATTCAGTTGAGGAAAGCTATATATCACTTGTATGTGGAAAGCATTTAAAAAGTTAAATTTTAAAAGTTCATGGGCAATCATGTGAAGGAACATGACTTTATAAGCTTTGCTATAACAAGAAATTTCATCATTCATATTACATTCATGCTATCTTTCTTTTAGACAAGCTTATCTGTTAACTCATTCACGCCCACCCAACCTCCATTCCTAGGATTCTTATAAGAGGTTGTGGTAGTTTGAATATATGTCTCCCATAGACTCAAGTGTTTAAGTTTGTAAATTAGGTCTCCAGCCACATGGTTGGAGGAGGCACCACTAGGGATGATCCTAGGGTCCAGCCCTAAGGTATGTTTGGGGGCAGATCTGATTTCCAACCCAAAGGTATGCAGAGAGGTTTGAGCTCTGTCTAGGTCACTGCTTGCTGGCATTATTCATACTTGCTACTTTTGGCATTTGATGGCTGGTGATGGTTTCCTCTCTGCTTGGATGTATGGAAGCAGCTTCTCCCACCTCTGGTGGAACTTCCCTCTAGATCTGTAAGCGTGAAATAAACCCCTTCCTCCCATAAACTATGTCTGGTATGGATGTTCATCCCAGCAATGTGAAGCTGTCTACAACAGAGATTAAAGTGAGAATTGGGTGAATTAAGAGCACCTTAGGCCTGAGTACTTTCCACCAGAATCCAAGACAATTATCTGAGGATTATCTCTCTGGCCACTTAACTTCCCCCTAAAGGATGGACTCAGAGAAATGAAGGAAGAGGGTGGAGGAACTCCTTCTCTCATCCTGAGGGTCCTCACCTGCTGAGGTAGGCCTAGCTCAAGCACACTTCTGCTTTCATTTATATTCCTAGTTTTCAAATCAAAGGCAATAGTATGGAAACGCACCACCCACCCCCTTACTCCATCATCCCAGACTGACAAAATTATTTCACATAAGGGAAAGATGTGTTTTTATTTCTAAAACCATATTCCTAGTTTTCAAATAGAATGACAGGTAGCATGGTCACTGGGCTGAAAACGGCCCTGGGGTTCAGCCATTTCCTTGAACAGGAAAGGTCTGTTTCCTGTGCAGACTTTCTCAGAAGAGCAAAGCATGTTCACTGAACACGAGTTGTTGATAAGAAGGCCACAGAGTTCCAAAGATCAGCACCAAAGTCCACCAGAAACAGTAAGCCTGTTTTCTGTTTCTACTAAAGGAATCATTTGCAATTAAGTCATGAACTTCTCCAAACTGGATGAACAGATAGAAGAGCATCCATCCATCCCAAACTAGTTGCTCTGAAGACAAGAGCTGGGCAAATGGCATCTGGCTGTGGCTTTGTAGAGAGCTGTGATGTTGAGGACTTTTGGTGCTAAGGAAACTCTCTATTCTAAGTTATCTTCCCTATTAGAAAGGACAAAGAGCTAGCATTAGAAGGAAAGAAAGGTGTTAAGCAGAGCTGGCTGGGGTTTCTGCCTCTGCACTTGAAGAAAGGGTTATCTGAGCCAATAGTGTCACTGCAACAGATAAGAGAAACTAAGTAAGAGTTTGAGCAAGTTGATATCCAGTCAAGATACCAGGGAGAGGACAGAACTTGGTGGGAGGCCCATGGGAATCTTAACTCCTCATGGGAAAGTGTTTACAGGAGATGGGCTTTGTCAGGGAGGAACCACCAGCCCTGAGAAATGTATTTGCAAATGTGCACAGGATGGAGGGCCTCAAAGTGCTCTGGCAAACACCTGGGCAATCCCTTTACAGCCACATCTCTGGAGTCCCCAGCTTAGCAGCTCAGATCAGAAAGTATTAACAAATGCAAGACCTCTCCCCTTACCAAGAACTACTGGATTAGAAACTCTGAGGGTGGAGCCCCATACATAAGATACCTTAAGAATCCATCCAGATGACGCTGATGCATGTTCATGGTTGGCCCTCAGGGTAGAAAAAAAATGCCTTTTTTTCTTAAGTGGAGGACAAGTCTCTAATAGATACTGAGTTACTAAATCTGAGACTAACACTTGTAACTGGGAAGCAAATGGCATCAAAAGTTGTATGACTTAGAGAATAGTTAAAAATGTCAAAGTTGTTGAGTTGGGGGTTGAAATGGGAACATAAAGAGATTCTGTTTGTAGGTTTGGGGAAAGTTTTTTTTTTTTAAAAGCAGCACATGCAGACATAGGATAGTTACTCCCCTCGTGGTGGGGCCCCCCAAGAAAATGTCCTGTTACAGAGAGGTGCTTTAACAGAGTGATGTCTTATGCTAACAAGCAGTGTGAAATGCCACCCAGTTCCCTCTTTACTGTTCTCATTTAACTCTGTCCCTGGGAGAGCAAGAGGCAGATCTGGAGGCATGAAAGCAATTTCTCAGTAGAATATATAATAAAAAAAAATGGCTTCTCTTTGCTGGACTAGCAGCTTCTCCATCATTCTGCCTCTCTGCCCTTCACTGTATTTCTGGGCTGGATTAATTCCCACAAAATGGAGTCATTTTCTTGGTGGAAATTTTTAGAGCTGATTGGAATAAGAAGATTCGTGGGGCTTTTGTTTCCTGATGCAATTTGGAAAAATCAAACCCTTCTGGAGACATAGTTTCTATTTTCTTTTTTCTCTGTTTCTCAATTGGAATTTAATATTTGAGTCCCATTCTTTTCTCTTTGCTTTGTGCCTTTAATAAATGTGCATTCATGAAGTACCTAATATGTGCAGTACACAGTGCTAGAGGGACCAGAGACTCACATTTCACCTTCTTCACACTGGAAAAAAAAAGAGAAAATTCAAACACTTGCCACTGCTTTGCTTTTTTGTGCTGCTTTTCAAGTGAAGAAAGTAGGATTTCTTGCCTAAAATCAGGGAATCCTACTTTCTTCACTTGAAAAGCAACATAAAAAGATATACATTAGAAACTAAAGAGAACATATGACTGTCTGATCACAGTGGTGTTGCCGCTTTGATCTTTGACTTCCCTAGGTTTGTGGTTTCTGTTGGTTATTTTCTAAAGACTAGCGGCAGGGGTGTAGTGAGCTGTACTCCTTACTGCATCACTGTGCAGGAGGGAGAGCGCTTTCAGTTCTTGCAGATGTACATTGTAGTCACATGGGCTCTGGCCAAGTTGCCTTTCACCAAGGCATCTAAGTCGCTGTGGCAGCCACTCCCTCATGATGGCAGAGATGTCCATATTGTAAATACAAGCCAACATGACACCCACCTGAGAGCCAGGTATGTACAAATCTCACATTCATCTTTGTAGAAATGGACTGTCACAACCTCTGTCAAACAGAAACCAAGATGGCTGTAGCTTTCAAATTCTGGGAAGCAGAATACCCGTATCTACAAACACAGCCAGTCCGAAACACCACCAGAATCAGAATTTCAGAGCTAGGAATATTAAGACTGATCCCATGAGGCTGGAGCAGGAGGATCAGGAGTTCAAGGATAGCCTGGGCAATTTAGTGAGCCTCTGTCACAAAGTAGTTTTGTTTTTTTTTTTTAAAGCACTGGGATGTTGTTCAGTGCTAGAGTGCTTACCTAGCACATACCACAAAGGAAAAACAAACCAGAGTGTGAGTGTGTCTCTTCTTAGGAAATCCAAGATAGGAAGTGGCTTGATTCCACACCCCCTTACACACACACAAAGATGTGTCTAGTCTCAAACTGAATCATGTTATCATGTTAGTTTGCAACTTCTTCCAGTCAAGATGTGGTTTTCTCTTTAACGAAGCAACTCCACGTGTTCATTCTTTAGGTGAATAAGCAGAGAGATCCTCAGCAATGCATTTGTGGCTGTGGGTTGAGAGGCTGTGCAGGCTACTGATTGGAATCAAGCCTAGCTGGGTAGAAACCCTTCCCCTCTGCTTTTATATCTGTGTGACCTTCAAAAACTTGTTTACTTTCTCTGAACTTTACTTTCCCATGGGGTTGCTGTAAGGTTAGATGACATAGCATAACGAACTTAGAATAGTGCCCTGCCAAAGGGTCAAATAAATACTACATTTAATTTCTATTTGATATTAACCAAATGCCTGTGAGAATTTTAGTCACATTTATTTCACCTGTTTTTTTTTCTCTTTTCCTTTCTCTTCTTTCAAATCCAGATCCCTTGACTATGCTGGGCAAATGCCACACCTCCAGCTCACCCATTTCTTTTGTTCCTTTTTTTTTTTTTTGGTTTGGCTTTTTTGTTGTTGTTGTTGTTTTGTTTTGTTTTTCAAGGTAGGGTTTCACTCTAGCCCAGACTGACCTGGAATTCACTATGTAGTCTCAAGATTGCCTTGAACTCATGGTGAACTTCCTTACCTCTGCCAGTTAAAGGCATGTGCCACCACACAAGGCTCCATTTCTTTTTTATGTGCAATATGATAGAAACAGAATTTTGTTTTGTGGGTGTTTTCCTCTTTCCTCTTCTATTTTTGTCACCCTCAGCCCTAGAGATCATGAAGCAAATGTGAAATAAAGTCATCTTTGTGTTTCTTGCTGGGAAGAGGCTTTGATCAGCCTCCATGCTGTGGTGCTGGGCAGGCTGTGGCCTTCTGCCCACAATAAAGGCATCCCCAAAGATTCAGATGTTCTAAGAAAAGCGTTAAAGGAGCAGCTTAGGGGTGAATGTGAATGGTACCCCACTCCTCCCAGGACCATCCCTTTTCTTTTCAGGGCCTTAAATTGGCCCAGCATGTCTGGGCTTACAAGCTGTTTGCTTTTCTCAGCTGTGAACTTGCAGGGACCATGTACATAGCATTCAGGAAGTTAACAAGCACGAGGCAGCTTCTCCCTGCCCTCATTAAAGTCAGCTGTCTCTTGCACACAGTGGAAGACAAGCAGAGGCTCTGTAAGCATCGAGCACTGAACCCACAGAGGTTACTGGAGTGCAGGGTCATCTCCAAGGAATCATCCATCCCCAGCAGCGATATGGAAATGACTTCTTGGAATTGCAGTCTGGCCCTGGTAAGCCTGGAAGATCACCTTACTATTGGGCCCCATGCCAGCCTGACAGATGGCTCTGTGGCTGGAGCTACTGTCTGCTTCTGGCCATCAGGTGTGTTCCCTGAGGTGAGGGAGCCATCCCAGACAGGACAGCCTGACAGTTCAGTCTGCATCATGGGCTCTGTCCACCCTCTCTTCCATCCAAACTACCATGCTCACTGGGCAAGGAGGTGAGGGGTAAAACACCAGCTTTCCCACACGGAAGGAAATCTCTGAGCTACATGCTCTTTGGTTGTGACCCAACCTAGTCCCCACAAGATCTCCCTTGCAGGGCTGGAGAGATGGCTCAGTGGTTAAGGCACTTGCCTCCAGTGCCTGAGGCCCTGGGTTCAATTCCCCAGGACCCACATAAGCCAGACCCACAAGGTGGTGGCCCTGGTGCTCTCTCTCTCTCTCTCTCTCTCTCTCTCTCTCTCTCTCTGTATCTCTCTGCTTGAAAATGAATAAATAAAAAAAATTTAAAAAAAAAAAAAAAAGATCTCCCTTGCAGAAGTGGTCTAATGTTTCCATCAAGTGAACCAGCTACTGCAAAGTTTAGGAGGATAGAAAAGAATGAAGTCTGTTTAAGGACTTAGTTTACCAACCCCGTGACCTCCATAGCTCACTATAAAATGAACTTGCAAATTTAGGATTTCATATCCCCCAAGACTGCAGGCCTGTTGTCCTCCCCCATCCATTTTTGAAATTATTCTTTTTTATTTCAATGTTCTTTTTGTCTCCCTTTCCCCTCTCTCTTTTTCTTTCCTATGTATCCCAGGCTAGCTCCAACTCAGTCGAGGATGTCTCTGAATTCCTGAGCCTCCTACTTCACCTCTTGAGTGCTGGGCTTCCAGGCTTGTGCCACACACCCAGTTTATTCGATGCTGGGCTTCAAACACTGTACCAACAGAGCTCTGTCCCTCATTCTTTTTCTGTTTAAGCATGAATTATAATAGAAAGTAACTGTGTGACCATTTCTCTCCCTTACACTTAGGACAAAGCCCAGGGGAAACTTAATGACTCCAAGTTCAGCCTGTGGATTTGTGATAAGAATTCAAGTCGAGAAGCCTTTTAACTCAGAAAAGAATCTGTTTGCAGATACTGTTCCATTAATGTGAAGTGTCTTATTACTGGGCATCTTACATAATGCATCTTCGCAGTGCACACCAAATGTCCTCAGTGCTGGCGTGGAACTCCTCAGCTAATTTGTTCGTGTTATTTTAGAAGTAACCTCAAACAGTGCTTCTCAAGGCTGAATGAGTTGACACTTTAGAGTGGAGACAGGACTGAAGCTTGTCAGCATGTGCCCATGATGATAAGATGTCTAGAAGGAAAACTGGAAACACCCCATGCCATGCCCTCTTTAAACTAGCAAAGCTGTCGGAGAATTAAAATGAACCTCATGAGAGTCTGAGGGTATGGAAAGTCGCCAGCTGGCTAATATTAACATAGCATAACAGAACCCTGTTGCTAGAAATAGGACAGTCACATCGCTGCCACTCAGCCATTTGCATCTTGTGGACCTGCCCTGAGATTCTTCCTGGTTCCTGTTGCCCTCGGCCATTGCATTTTTGGACACTTCGGTGTCCATAGTCAACTGTCTACTTTCTCTTGAAATTCTCTGTCAAGGAGGAAGACCTCCAACAACATCTGCTTTGTTTGCAAGGGACTCAGTGGAGCTCCAAACCAACTGCAGAGTTTTGAGAACTTCTTGGGTTGCTGGCAGGCAGGGAGGGGCACACGAGGAGGACCCTCTTGCTTTCCTCACTATGGGTAATCTGTTGCCTGCATCTAGATTCTCTCACTTCAAAAAATATCCTCTCCACACCATTAGGAAATACTTATCCACGCCGAGAAGTCCAAGAGCTGAAGAGCAGGTATTATTTTTTATCTTAACTTTCAAATTAACTGGTGATGATTTCTGGGTGTTCTATAAGCTTGCTGATTTGATTTCGGCTAGTGTGTGTGTGTGTGTGTGTGTGTGTGTGTGTGTGTTTGTGTGTGTGTGTGTGTGTGTGTGTGTGTGTGTGTGTGTGTGTGTGTGTTGGGGGGGGGTTAGGTCTGATCCAGTCTGTTTGTACTTGACAATCAAAAGAATAGACATACTTGTGAGAATTTAGTTGAACTTGGAGCATTTGGATCCCGAGATTAAAGTTCAGTAATGAAACCAAACATTTAGACTTCCCCTTAACATACCACAGCTAAATTTTTGAGCCTTGATAATCTTCCAGTTTTTTTAAAGATGAATGTTGAAAACTGTTTATACGTCAACAAAGAAAGTGGCAGGGCCAAGAAATACACTTGTCTCTCTGCATGTCACTGTGGTTATGTTAATGTCACCAGAATTTGCAAAAAGAACATCATTTTAACAGCCTTAACTAGATGGATCTATAAAGATCATTCAGATGTAACTAGTCTTTTCCTGTATTAGAGAATTTTTACTCTTTTTAGCCAGTCAAAAGCTACAATTGGTAACAGGAGACTCTAGCATGTGGGTGTCTAAATATTTTAAAAGGACTGTTAAAATGTCTGATTATTCTCATTTAAAGTCATGTATTCATTATACTGCTTAAAATTTATGTCACTCCATCCCTTACAACATGTGAAAAAAGCATTTCTCAAAACTGCTTTTATAATTGTTCCCAATTATTAGAATAATGGTGCCTGGCCCATTTAAATCTAGTGGTTCATTTAAGAAGTGTGGCAGTGGAATAAAAGGACAGATCTGTCACCACACTGGAGACCAAAAGAGCCGTCATAAAATGCTTGTCTATTGTGCTTGAGCTGAATTGCAGGACTGAGCAGGAGATGTTACCAGTGAACTGTATTTGTTCTCCTTGGTGGTATGAGATCACCCACCTCATAAAGCATGCTTCCAGGAAATACAAGCAGAGGCCGGCACAAAGACAATTCTTTAAGCAAGTTCTCAAAAGCTAATATCTAATTTGGATAATGCAAATCACTGTTGCTACTTGAGAGGAAACTGCTTTTAGGCTCCCACTTTAATGATTTTTGAAGAGCTGGAAATTCAGACTGCCTTCATGAAGCGAGCTGTGTGGATCTGTTTCCTCATCTTGGTCAAGGCATCATCCTCACAGGAAAACCACTTGTTTTTGAAGTGGGAAGTCAGAGAAACATGTGGTGAGGCTTGTTTGCCACAATAACAATGTTGCAGGCTTCTTCAATAGGGGAGAGACAAGAGGGTTTATGGGATGGAGCTGAGACTATATTTGTAGTGATGCACTATATGGCTTAAATAGTTCTGTAAGCTCCCCCCGCCCAAGTTTAATCAGTTAATTATTGGTTTCTTGAGACAGGGTCTCATGTATCCCAGGCTGACCTCAAACCTTCTATACCGTTGAAGCTGACTTTGAATTCCTTGATCCTCCTGCCTCTAACCTTTCAAGGGCTGGGATGACAGGTATGTGCCCCATTCCCAGCTGCTGGTTTATTTTGAAAATGTTAGAGAATGCTTTCAGAAGATCATTCAGTCTTGATAGAGGGACATCCGACTTGGGCTGGGTAGGTGGTTGTCTCCACACAATCTAAACTTTGGGGTGACCTATGAAGAGCCGCAAGTGAGTATAATGCTGTGCTCTTAATTTCCTGTACAAGTTAATGGAGAAATGAAAAAATAACACTGGAGTCCTCTCTCTAAAGCCAATTATAGCTGTACAGACCTCAAGTCTCACAGAATCAGAGAAACTAGGTCAAAGTCAATCTGGTTAAACTTGGGAAGACTGTTGAAGTTTCAAAGAAGGTTAATCATGTTTAGAATTTTATGACTTGAATATTTATAGCTCCTAATCTTCATATAAAGGAGAAGGTATAAGCATCATGCCCAGTGCCATCCACAGAGAAGTTATTAATGGAGATATGAGATCCTATCTCTGGTGTTCTTTCTTTTCTTTTTTTTTTCTATTAAAAATTTATTTTGGCCAGGCATGGTGTACACGTTTAATCCCAGCACTCAGAAGGCAGACAGAGAGAGAGATAGGAGGATCAATGTTAGTTCAAGGCCACCCTGAGACTACATAGTGAGTTCTAGGTCAGCCTGGCTAGAGAGAGACCCTATCTCAAAAACAAAAAAAAAATATTTTTATTAGTAAGCAATGGGCATGCCAGAGCCTCATGCCACTGATGCATGGGTCACTTTGTGCACTGAGCTTTATGTGCATACTGGGGAGTTGGACCCGGGGCGGTAGGCTTCGGAAACACACATCTTTTAACAGCAGAGCCATCTCCCCAGGCCCTGTTTATGTCCCACAACAATCTAGTGATTGATTCAGGCTGCCAACCTTTCTCCTTGACAGTATTTCTAAAACTTTGCAGACCATGGTCATAATCCTGATCATAGTTTCTATTTATATGATTGACATCTTAGTGTTTTTTTAGATTAATGATTAAATCACTTGTTTTTTTAGAAATAAGATATAATTTGCAATAAGTAGAATAAACATAATAAAAATATTATAATATTAAATTCTAGATAGACATTATTACCTGTAAAACCTCTGAGCCTTCTGGGCATGGTAGAATACAATTGTATTCCCAGCAATCAGAGGTTGAGGCAGGAGGATTGTGAGTTGGAGAACAGCCTGGGCTACATAGAGAGACCCTGTCTCAAAATATCAAAAGGAAAAAAGACAAAAACAAAAATGACAACCAAAAACACCTTCTGGGCCTGAAGCCTGTCTTTTTTTAAAGTAAACATTTATTGATTGATTGATTTAGGTGTATAGAGTATGTGTGAGCATGTGTACATGTGTGTATGTATATATACAGATGTGTGTGCCTCATGCGACACATTGTGGAGGCCTTTCTTTGCCGTTCTTCCATCTCCCTTCAGGTTTAGGGCTTCTCACTAAGCCTGAAGCTTATATTGCTTTTTCAGTTAGACTGGCTGATCCGTGAGCCCCTTCCCCCTGCAATCCTCCTGTATGTCTCCCTTAGTACTGGGGTGTACGTGGCCACACGTAGCTTTTTTGTTTAATGTGGGTGCTAGAAATTGTACTCAGGATAGCATCCTTACCCAGCTAGCACTTTTACCCACTGAACCAGCTCCCCAGCCCTGACACTTGGTTTTAAAGAAGCAAAATTACCTTTCAAGAGAGCTATTCAGGGCTGGGGGTGTGACAGAACACGCTTAGCATGCATGAAGTGCTGGGTTTGCTCCTTTGCACTGACCCCATCAAAAGAAAGAGCAGTGGTTAGTGCTTCCTGAGCAGCCAGCTGAGACACTCTCTGGAATGAAGATGGATGACTTTCTCAAGTGATTCATTGTTATTGAATGTAATGTCTGCATGGCAACTAAAATCTTCCCCACTCCGCACTATTAAGTAGCAAGAGGGCTGTGTTCCGCAAACTTAGAAAATGAAATCTCAGACACACCATCTGTGCATCCAAATGCACTCTTCCCTTTTTCCTGGAATTCCTTCCTCTACTTACCAATAGCCCACCTGGGGATATTCACATCCCTCAAGACTGAAGTTAAGTAGACTCAGTGGGAGAACTTTTCCTAGTTCTGCTGGGTGGGTTGAAGTACAGCTTTCTTAAGACATTCAGTTTGCCTTGATCATCACTACATAGTACCCACTGTTTCCTATGTGTTCCCTCATTTTCTTACATGTCAGCGTACATGTGTTCATGTGCAGGTGACACTGGCTGGTATGTTATTCTTTGCTCTCTTAGGCTCACCTTCCAACCCAGACAATGCCGGTGGAAGAGGAAGCCGTGGAGGATACATACTGGATTGCCTGAGACACACACCTGTCTTGCCTTTCCCCATCTCTTCTCTAGGCCACGAGGGCCCCAAGTCATGGTCCAGGTCATGGTTATTGCTACAGTTCCTTTGCCCACAGATCCTTTCTTTACAACTTTTCCTCAGTATTTTCTCCCAGGTACTGGTGTTATACAGACAAGGAAGTTTGACATGGGGCTTGGTTTGTGTTGTTTTTGTTGGCGGTGGTGTTTTAACTGGGATGAAGCAATCAATAGGTCAATAGGTTATTTATCAAACTGAGAACAAATCTGTCATCCTTTGCATTCTTCTATTTACATTCTTCTAGATTCTTCTATAAGCAAGCATTGCACATAACCATGCCCCTAAATAGACAGAGGTCCAATAGCAAGCATTGCACACAGCTATAACACTAAGTAGACAGAGGTCCAATAACAAGCATTCCACACAGCCATGACCCTAAATAGATAGAAGATTGAGGTCATTAATTAGACAAAGATACTAAAGGTTTGGAAAAGGTATTGGCAGCTTTCCAATTTGTACCCCTTTGATTGGTATCTCTTGCCTTATTGCTGTAGCTAAGACTTCCAGTACTATATTAAATAAAAGTGGGGTCAGTGGATGCCCTTGTCTTGTTCCTGATTTTAGTGGAAATGTTTCAAGTTTTTCCCCATTTATTATGATGTTGACTATAGGTTTGTCAGAAATGACCTTTATTATGTTGAGATACATTCCTTCTATTCCCACCTTCTTTAGGACTTTGATCATGAACAGATGTTGGATTTTGTCAAGTGCCTTTTCTTCATTTATTGAGATGATCATGTGATTTGTGACCTTCATTCCATTTATGTAGTATATTTCATTTATGGATTGCGTATGTTGAACCATCCCTGCTATCTCTGGGATAAATCCTACCTGGTCTGTGTGAATGATCTTTTTGATGAAAGCTTGTATTCTATTTGTCAGTATTCTGTTGAGAATTGTTGCATCTATGTTCATGAGGGAGATTGGTCTGTAATTTTATTTTCTTTTTTTCTGTCTTTGTCTGGTTTTGATATCAGGGTTAAGCTGGCCTCATAAAAGGAATTTGACGGTATTCCTTCCTTCTCTATTTTTCAGAAAAGTTTCAGAAATATTGGTGTTAGTTCTTCAGTGAATGTCTGATAGAATTCAGCAGTAAATCCATGTGGGCCTGGACTTTTTTTAGTATAGAGATTTTTTTTTTATTACTGCTTAGATCTTGGTGCTTGTTATAGGTCTGTTTAAATAAATGGTTTATCTCATCTTGATTTAATTTTGGTAGGTTATATACATCAAGAAAATCACTCATTTCTTTCAAATTTTCAAACTTGGTGAAGCATATGTCCTTAAAGTATGTTCTTATGATTTTTAAAATTTCATTGGTATCTACTATAATGGTGACATTGTCATCTCTAATTTTGCTTATTTGTGTCTCTTCTCTCTTTCTTTTGGTCAGATTTGCTAAGGGTTTATCAATCTTGTTTATCCTTTCAAAGAACCAACTCTTTGTTTCATTGATTCTTTGTATTGTTCTTTTGGTTTCTATTTCATTAATTTCTGTCCTAATTTTTATTATTTCTTCCCATCTACTAATTTTTTTGTGTGCCTTCTTTTTACAAGGCCATAAGGTGAAGCATTGAGTGTTTTCTTGTGACATTTCTAATTTCTTAAAGCTATAAATTCCCCTCTTTGGACTGCCTTCATTGTATTCCAAAAACTTTGATATATTGTATTTTCATTTGAGTCTACGAATTTCTATTTCCTTCTTGATTTCTTCAATGACCTATTGATCATTCAGTAGTGCACTGTTTAATGCCCATGAACTTGTGTAGGTTCTATGGTTTTTCTTGCTATTGATCTGTAGTTTAATCACATGGTGATCAGATAGAGTACAGGGAATTATTTCAATTTTCCTGAAATTGTTAAGATTTGCTTTATGTCCTAACATATGGTCTATTTTAGAGATTGTTCTATGTGCTGCTGAAAAGAATGTATATTCTGTGGTATTTGGATAAAATGTTCTATAGATGTTTGTTAGGTTCATTTGTTCTATAGTGCCATTTAGTTCAGATGCTTTTCTGTTTATTTTTTTCAGGATGACTTGTAAATTGTTGAGTGTGGGATGTTGATTCTCCCACTACAATTGTGCTTGGCATTATCAGTGACCTCAATTTTAGTAATTTTTTTAAATGAAATTGGAAGCACCTGTGTTTGGTGCATATATATTTAGAAAAGTAATGTCTTCCTGTTGAATAGTTCTTTTAATAAATATGACCTTCCTTATTTTTCTTAATTACTGCTGGTTTGAAGTCTATCCTGTCTGGTATTAGGATAACAGCACCTGCTTGTTTCCTGGGCCCATTTGCTTGTAATACTGTTTTCCATCCTTTCACTCTCAGGGGGTGTCTGTCTTTTATGGAGAGTTTCTTGGAGACAGCAAATAAGGATCCTGTCTTTTAATCCAATCTGTAAGTCTGTGTGTCTTTTTGTTGGAGCCTTGAGGCCATTAATGTTGAGAGTTATTATTGGAAGCTGTGTATTTATTCTTTCCATTTCTTCTTTTGTGGTTTATTTTTTTCCTGTTTTCACATATGTGTATTTTTCTTTCTCTTCAGTCTGAAGGATACCTTTAAGTATTTCTGTAGAACTGGCTTTGTAGACATAACTTCCTTTAGCCTGTCTTTGTTGTGGAAAGTCCTTATTTTCCCTTCAATTGCGATGGATAACTTTTCTGGATATAGTAATATTGGCTGATGGTTGTTATCTTTCAGGACTTGGAATACATCACCCCAAGCCCTTCTGGCTTTTAAGGTTTGTGTTGACTAATCTGCAATTATTCTAATGGGCTTGCTGATAGGAATTTCTTCATTATTTCTATTTCCTTACTCATATCTTGTATTGACCTTCTTATTTCCTTTAGTTGGTTTCTTGTGTTCTCCTTCTGGAGTTTGTTTTCTTCTATGATTCCTTTGATTTCCTCTTTGATTTCTTTGAGCACAGATAAAATCATTCGTTTGAATTCATTGTCAAACATTTCATCTAAGTCAGTCTCACTGAAGATCATTTCTGATGGATTTATAGTTTTTGGTGGAATTATATTATCTTGAATATTTGTATTTCTTATATTATAATGTAGAGATTTTTGCATCTTGAATTAGGCTAATGCTTGGGTTTCTTAATCGTCTGTTGTATTCTTTGACATGTGGATCAATAGTTATATATCTTCAAGGTGGGAGCCTAATGTGCTAGGCGTGGCTCCTGGATTGACCAGCAAGGTGACCCATGAGTTGTAGTTAACTGCTCTGTAAATATTCTAGTAGGCTAGTTGGAGCAGAATATAGGTCTAGTGTGCTAATGAGCAATATACACACACATAAAGGAAACCTGCATGGGTATTTATGCAAGGGCAGGGAATAAACAGGTAACCTAAACAAAGCCAAAGTACCTAAGGTCATGTGTTAACCAATACTCTTAATCCTTTTGACCAGGAGGCTGAGATATCTGGTTTATGCTGAGTTCCAGGTAAGCCTGGGACTGAGTGAGACCCACCCCCAAGACAAACAGAAGAATACTCCACTGTCATTTCTTCTTGGCTCTATGGTTAGAGTATGTACCCTGTCATCACCACCATCAGAAAAGAGAAGCTTCCCTAACCAAGTGAAAGGAGCATTAATAAATGAGCATAAACATAAGTGTTTAGAAGGCAGTTTGGTAGGCATAATATATGCATTTAGCCAGAAAGCTGTATTAGGTCTCCACACCAGGGCTTATGACCTCCTCAGCTGTAGTTTTTGATTAGTGTTTCAGAACCAGGAATGAATTCCCTCTTGTAGAGCAGGTGGTAGTCCAGTCCAATCAGAGAGTAGTTGGCTTCCCCCATAACAGACATGCCAGTATTGCACCAGTTGGTACATTTGACCTGGATGGTCAGATATGGAACTGGTAGGGTCCACTGGTTGTTAAGACCATTGATGACTTCTTGCCTCCAAAAGCTATGCATACTGCATAGCTCTTTTAAGCAACCTGACAGCTAGTCAACAGGGAAGAAACTTCCAACTCAGCTCCAGCTTTATTTCTCAGTGACCTACAGCCCAAGCATGCCTCACTTTCCCAATCATTTAAAAAGACTGGTTGTAGATTTGGGGAGATGGCTCAGCTTGGAATGTGTTTATTGTCCAAGTATGAGGACCTGATTTGAGATTCTCAGAACCCACATAAAATGCCAGGAGTGTGCCTATAATCCTAGCACTGGGGAGGTAGAGATAGGAAGATCCCTAAGGCTTATTGGCTAGTTAGATTTGTCGAATTAGTGAGCTCTAGGTTTAGTGAGACTGTCTCAAAGAACAAGGTGGAGAGCAGCTGAGCCCAAACGCTGACAATGATCTCTGGCCTCAACATACATAGATACACATTCAAAAAAAAAAAAAAACAAGACTATTTGTATTAGAATTCCTTAGTAAAAGAGGATCAATAATATATATGATTATAATATGTATACATGTGTGTACATATGTTTTTGTGTATTGTAAGGGGATTTATTAGAATGACTTATACAAATAGAGGCTGGATAGTTCAGCAATTATTCTTGTCTATAATGCTGGAGAGTCTGCATACCCAGTAGCTGCTCAGTCTATGAACCTGGATGCCTCAGCAGTCCCAATCTGGCCCTGAAATTCTAGAAGATTCTTAGAGAGTCACTGGTCTTCAGTCCACATTGGAAAGCCAAAGAAGATGGAGTCTGATGTCCTTGAAAGATGCTGGAGGCAAGGGCAGCATCAGGAATAGACCCGTTTACAGGGTTTACAGCAGAAAGCCAGGCCAACAGCCCTACCTTTTCCTTGGACTTCTTTATATCTGGACCAGCCACCAGGAGATGTCTTACTAGTAGTTAATACACTAGTCACTATATTCCAAAATATAAAATTATATCTTAAAAATAATTATTGAATTCTCCACCTTCTCCCTGTCATTCTCTCTTGCGTGAATTATTGCAGTAGCATTCCAGTTTCTATCACATTTTCACTCTACATTCCTTGTAGCATTCAGAAATTTGTTCTCTAAATAAAAAATCATAGTTCACCTCAATAGAGGCAATGTAATTCTTTTCTTTGCTATTTTTGCACCAGTGCCAAACATACATCCAGAGCAAAAGAGACACATTTATGTAATTGACTGAAGGGGGACTTTATAATTATTTGGAGACACTGTGGGGTCAGGGCTTTGTAGAGATGCAGTCATGCAGGGCAAGAGATAATAAAAAAAGTAAAGTGGTTATCTTTAGCAAGCAGAGACTGGTAGGATCTAGAGAAAATTTCTTGAGATGTAGAACCTGTATCAGGAGATGAGAGATATTCACATTTACACATAAAGCATTCGTATCCACACAGGGTTAAGAATTTGGTTCCCTTGACTCCCAGTTCAGTGCTCTTTCAAATATGTACTGTGAGACCCTGGGCAGAGGTGAAGCATGGGAAGCAAAGAAAAAAGACTCTACAGGCGAGGTATAGAGGATAAGTGATGCCTGACAGCAAGCTCTTATGATGAAAAACAGGCAGAGAGTACCTGCTTTGGAGACTTGCCCTTCAACTTGTACTGCCCTTGAAGCAGCCTCATTTGGAATCTTTCTACACATCCCTGAGAGAAGAAAGCAAGGGAAGGGATCAGAAAACACAGGCCGACTTCATTGACAGACAAGAATTGGAGATGGTCTGGCCTAAGAACGCCTTGTTCTCTTGCATAGAAATCTGCCTTTCAGAAGAAGGAATGTCATCTAGGAGCCGACCTGACATATCTTGCTGAACACAGGAGAATCATCGTTAGAACCTGGGGCATGCACAGAACTACATTTTAATGATGGATTAAAATCAAATTTTGTTTTGGAGGCTGTGTTCTATATTTTCTCATCAATGGCTTAAGAAGATGTTTCTAATTCAAACACAATCTATCCCTCCTACCTCAAGGCTGGGATGTGAAGTAAATATTTGAATTTAATTTGAACCTTAGAAAGTTAGGTTTTTATTTTGGTTCTTATCCCTGATCTGAGTGGTACCATAAAATTTAAGGATACTCTAAGCCCACCTCCCATCCAAAATAAATGAATTCACATTTGGAAGGCTATGGTTAGGGATTAGGGGTTGCTTATATAGGCTCTGGCTCTCTAGGTAAAATGACACATATTTAGCTATAGGATCATTTATGAAATGTGAGGAGTTGTTAGTTTCTTAAGGTGAGTTGGTGATAGCTTGAGAATATATCAAAGATATCCATTTTTAAAAGTCTTTTGAAAGAGTCATGAAGAGTGCTGGGGAGATAATCCAGTTGGTAAAGTGCTTGCTTTGCAAGCATGAGGACTTGAGTTCAATCCCTAGAAGCCACAGTTATAAAAGCTGAGTATGGCCATATGTGTTTGGAATCCCAGCTCTGGGGAGGCAGAGACAGGTGGATCCCTGGGGCTTGTTGGCCAGTCAGTCTAGCCTGCTTGGAATGTTCTAGCCCAGTGTGATCTTATCTCACATCTCACAAAAAGGTAGAATGACACTGAATTATCCTGTGGCCTCCAAATACATGTACACATGCAACCGCACACACATGAACATTTACAAAAGTAGTGTAGTGACATAGTATTTCCCTACCAAGGGGCATATCCCCCAGTATAATATATATCCCCTAACTGGGGTCATATAAACAGCTTGGTGTGTGTGTGTGTGTGTGTGTGTAAAATAAAGTGCTATTGATAATTCAAGTAACATCTGAGTGGAAATTGAAAGTGTTTTCTCTGTGTCCTTGTGCTTGGGTAGAGAAAAGCTTTAATGATTGAGGGTAGGAGTAAAAGATTATCTGTAGAATTTAAGATGGAGAGCAGAAATTTGACACCATTCCTGTGGAGGAATTTATGTAATTATATATCGGTAACATTGACAGTTAAATTGCAGTGATAAGATGAAGTTGAATCTTAATATTTCTGACTATTAAATGTGACATTAAGAGTTGAACTATTTTATCATGGTAATTACAAAATTCTTGTAACTGATGAGGTAGGGGGGCCATGTACTTATCGGGGGGAAAAAGCTACTAGTGGTTTTCTTCAAAGCCTGTATGATACCTAAGCAGTATAACTGAGATCTTGCAGACAAATGACAGCTTTTGAGTCACATCTCCCAGCTTCATAGTCTTCCACCCTCATAAGCCTTTCCTCTCTGTTTGGGGAATTGGCACTACCTCATCCACCCTGTTTTTCAGGCAGAAGTAGTGGAGATGCTATGCTATTTTGGGCTCCATCAGTCAGTATCTCATCTATCTCCACGTCCTTTTAATCCTGTCCCTAAATATCACTCCTTCAGTCGGTGCTTCCCAACACCTTGGCCCAGGAGATTATTACTTCTCAGGTCCTCATTGTTCTTCTAATGACACACTTGACCACACAGCATCTCAGGACCACACCATCTTTCAGTGCATCTACTTGGCTTTACTAAAATATTTTTATTTATTTCAGAGAGGGAAGGAGAGGAAGAAAAGAGAAAGAAGGAGATAAGCAGGGAGGGATGAGGGAGGGAGAGAGAAGAGGAAGAGAGAAAGTGAGAAAGTATGGGTGTGCCAGGACCTCTTACTACTGTGAATGATTTGTGCGTCTAGCTTGACGTGGGTACTGGGAATTGAACCCTGGACCAGCAGGCTTTGAAAGTAAGTGCCTTTAACCACTGGGGCTATCTCCCCAGCCCTCCATTTGCTTTAAAAATTATTTATTATTTGCAGGGAGGAAAGGAGGGAGGGGAAGATATATAGAGAGAGAGACAGAGGGAGAGAGACAGAGAATGGGTACACCAGGGCATCTAGCCATTGCAAGCAAACTCCAATGCATGCACCACTTTATGAACTTGGCTTTTCAGGGGTATTGGAGATTCAAACATAGGCAGTCAGGCTTGCAAGCAAGTGCCTTAACCACTAAACAATCTCTCCAGCCCTCCATTTGCTTTTTGAATACAAACACAGACAAAGCTCCCAACCTGAAGAGCTTGGTTTGGTCTGGCCTCGATTCTCTTTCCCTCTGCATGCTGATTTTTCCTCGGGTTGTACACGGGTACTCTTCTTCCTTCTCTTGTTTCCACACTTCCGTTTTTGCTCACGTACTTGTGTGTATGTTTCACAATAGTTATAAAGCTAATGTCAATAAAGTCAGGGGTGTATGTTGCAGGTTCAGAAGGAAATAAGCATGACTAATGAGTAGAATTTCAGGTTTGTGGTGCATCAGTAAAGATGGCGTTTCTACAAATGAGAAGGAAAGGACTGGACTAGCATTTGCAGAGTGCAGGATTGTATGACCCCTCTTTGAGGGTCATTGTAGCAGTGTCCTTCTGTACCATTGAAGAGACTACTGAATGACTTATTAGGCCCATTCTAGCTCTGAATTCTAGTCCAGTAAGCAGTTTAGAGGTAAGGACAGAGGGGCACAGACGGATTAGCTAGAATCCATCTGTTTTGTTTGCTGGTGGTAGATACTCTATATGAGTATGTTGCTCTGAAGTCTAAGACCAAGGAAGCAGAAGTTGATCACCTGGGAGATTCGGGTAGCATGTAGTCCTCCAGCAAGGAAATGAAATATAGTTGTACATAGCAAAGACCTCAGGTGGAAAGCTCATGTACCACTGAATGCTTTTGTGAACCTAATGGACCACTGCATCGGTGTTATAGCCCCCTCAGGTACAAGGATAAATAAATAAATGTACTTACACAGTCATTGATGGATAGGAGCACTGAGGAAATTCAGGTTATTTTGTGACTCTTTAACCATTTAAGGCTTTTTTTCCTCCTTCATATAAAACCTCTTAGACCTTCATTCCCCCCCCTAAAAATACTGCCAACTTGCTGTTTATCACGGAATGTTCTAGAGGTATTCCATCCTTCTGCATATCATCACTGCTCACCACTGTGAAGTGTCAGATGTATTTTGAAGACATTTGAACCCTCAGTTGAATTCTGAGCTATTTATAATCCTGTCCTTTGCTTTTAAGTTTTCTCCATTTACTGTGCTCAGCTACTCTAGGAAGGCAGAAATCAACAAATGGTGACCATTAGCACTGTTATCTTGTCTATGAAATAAGTCCATGAGCTCAAATGCAAACCTTTATATGAACAGAGCTTTTTATAAAAAACCCTAAATTTGTTCATTGGTCAGCTTTGCATTACTGATAGAATACTTGAGATAAACAACTTAAAATGTAAAAAGTGTATTTGGTTCAGTGAGTGGAGATTTCATGGTTGTTTGGCCCACTTCTTCTGGGCCAGTGGTAAGCCACTGAATGATGATGGGAGCACTAGACAGAAGAAAACTATTCACTTCCTGTGTCTAGGAAACAAAGAAAACCAAAGGGGTTATAGTCCCAGAATCCCCTTCTAGGTCATACCCTCTGTCGCAGTTAGCCAAATGCCGATGGGATGAATCTCCAAATTAGGCACAATTTATGGGAGGAAAGGATTTATTGAAGCTTCAGATTCAGGAAAAGTTCCATAATGGTGAAAGAGTTTGACTCCCTTTCACAGGTCCAAGAGAGAGAGAAAAACCCATCACCAGCACCACACACACAACAACAAAACAGGCAGGAAACAAAGAGAGAAAATTTCTCTCCCTTTATATAGCCTTAGGGTGGTGTCTTGCAACCCTATCCCAGACTTAATGGCTTCCTGAGTCTCTGGAATTTCCTTCTGAACTGCCCTTCCAGGAAGGGATGCTCATGTCCATCTTCCCTGAGCTTCCTGACATCCTGCCCCCTACTGAGAGGGCTGCCTTCCTGTGAACAACATCAGAGACCCAAGATCAAGTTGACAACAAAACCTAACCACCACACTCTCAATGACCTAGCTTCCTTCCATTAGGTTGTACTTCCTAATGATTCCATCACCTTTCAATAACAACTGAGGCTTTGGACCTTTAAGCACATGGGTCTTTGGAGGAGGTGAGGGGGTCACAAGCAGGATCCAAAATACAGTTTCTCCCCCATCCCACAGCTCGTCTATAACATTTGGTTGGCTTTTGTTCCGAATGGAAGATGACATATTTTCATACCTTGCACAGACAGTTCCATGCCTTGACAGAAAAAAAATCAATATCCTCTCTATGTGGTACTGCTCAAAATTCACCGTGAAGAAAGTGGGGAAAAAAAGGGAAAAAAAGATAAAAAAAGTGGGAAATATTGTAATTAATATTTACTTGCTCATCCTGATGCCAGCATATTAGAAGGCATATTAAGAAAAATAATGGCATTGTACATTCTAGAATAAGGAATTAATTTTTTTATTATTAAATGCCTTACATGTGGCAAGCACTTGACAATTTCCTATAGGTCTGTTGCCATGTAATGCTCAGAATGGCGACCACAAAGTGGGCAGTGTTATCCTAATTTTGTAGATGAGAGGCAAGATAATGTGGTACATAGACCCCCAATGATGGCAGTAAGATTTTCATTCCAGGTTTGTCTGGCTGAACCTCTCCATGCAACAGGGTATCTCCCATCGCACTGACTTGGTTCCTTTCTCTCCTTCCTCTTATATTTTCCTCTTCCCTTCCTTGACATTAAATTTTCTTTCATTTATTGAACAAAATCTCAAAAAATCAAAAAATGAAACAAAGAATGAATGAATGAATGAATGAATGAATGAAAGGCAGGTGTGGTGGCACACGCCTTTAATCCCAGCACTCAGGAGGCAGAGGTAGGAGGATCACCATGAGTTTGAGACCAGCCTGAGACTGCATAGTGAATTCCAGGTCAGCCTGAGCTAGAGGGAGACCCTACCTCAAAAAAAAAAAATCAAAATCACAGGGCTAAAAGTGTATAACTATACAACCATTGTGTTAAGACACTCTAAGTTTTCTTTTATTATTATTATTTTTTTTTTTATTGTTCATAATGAGTTACATTGTTTAGTGGGCGAACCATGAGTTGTTATCCCCAATTCCCCTTTTTGGAACAAAGAATATAGGTGGAAATCCAAGGTTTAGAGATGTTTAAAGTTGATTCAATATGAACTCTCTATTAGTGTTTACTAGGGAAGTAGAACCAAGAGATCTATATAATCTATCAGCTATCAATTACCTATATACCTACCTGTCATATATCTTCTATCAAGAGAGGTATATTTATTATAAGAATTAGCCACACAGTTATGGAGGCTGAGAATTCCTATGATATGTCCTCTGCAAGCTGGAGAACAAGGAAAGCCAGTGGTGTAATTTGGTAAAAGTCAGGAGGCCTGAAGACCATGAATGCTGACATTTGAGAGCACAAGATAGGGGTTCCAGCTCAGAGGCAGCAGAGGAGCCCTTCCTGTGCCTTTTCGTTCTGTTTGGTCCTCCATGGATTGCTTGATGACCACCCATGCTGGTGCTCACACTCCGTTTCCTGATTCAATTGCTAATCTATTTCCAAATCACCCTCACAGATTTATAGAAACAACTTCTTACCAGCTATTGGGCCAGCCATCCCTTAGCTTGGTGAAATCAAACATCAGAAATCATACATATCAAATTGGATACAAAGTGAATATTTATAAGGAAATAAATTATAATAAATTACAAATTTGAGTGATAAATACCTCAAATATCACAAAATGTAGAACCAAAGTGTTTTTACCAATTAATTGAGGTACCATAAAATGTTTTGTTCCTACATTTTTGATGTAAAAAAAAAAAACCTCTTTCCATGACAGCAATTTTCTACTGTCCTCCAAAGAGATAATAGAAATACAGATACTCCTTGGGCATTTAAATTTTATTTTATATATATATATATATACATATATATAATAACAGGTTATATATTCTTTTATCCCCTTACCCAGCTCCCATTGCCCTGGAGGCCCTCCTCAGTGGGGATATGGTATTCACTGTGGGGTCAGGAAAGCCTCAGTGAGTCCCTGAGGGGCAGCAGGGAATTAATTAGAAACTAGAGGGCCCTAGGCTAACTTCTGGCTCTGTTTCTCCTATATTGTCCACATTCTCCAGGTCCTGGGTGCCATGGCACACATTTATTTACATGAGCATTTCAGGCCCAGTGATTTGATGCAGGCTGTAGGAGTATTCCTGGATGTTGTTTCTCCACCAGTACAGTTAGCAATAGCTTACCCCTACACAGACCTGACTTCAAACCACCTTTACATAAGCCCCTAAATCCAAACAACAACAACAACAACAACAACAGCAACAACAACAACAAAACCCTAAATACATCTTGATCTCAAGTTCCTTGGAGCCAGATCCAAAACATACCCATGGATGCTTCCATGGTACTCAACACGAGGGTTGTCATGGAGGGAAAGTTCATAAAAATCAGTGCTCCAAAATCAATTGCAGATAAAATATCCATAATTTTACCAAAATGTAGGACTGTGAGACCTCTACTAGAGTCTATCAGGACCCTAAAATGGACTTCTGTGAGGTGCCCAGCTCTGCAGGAACCGAAGTGCCCACCTCTGCAGGGAGTGTATGGAAAACTAAACAATGATGTTACATTACAATTCACACATGCAGGCGTGGTGGCATGCCATTAATCCCAACCCTCAGGAGGCAGAAGTAGGAGGATATTGTGAGTTCCAGGCCATTCTGAGACTACATATTGAATTTCAGGTCCATCTGGACTAGCGGGGGGGGGGGGGACAAAACAAAAACAAAAAACCTCACAAAATAATTCACACCTGTCCATGTCATCAGGGGCTTCAAACAGATGATAAAAGAGGTCTCTCTGAGCTCCTTCTACATCCCATCTCAGTGAAGGAAGCCAGGGACATTCCACAGTGCATTTTGTTCTTTCAGGTGTTCATAAAAAAAAAAATGATGGAGATGGAGTAAATCGCAAAGACCCCTGTCTCCTTTGCCCTGATTTATCTTTGAAAAAGAATTATTATTTGAAATGGGATTATTTGCAGATACACATAGCCCTCACACACTCCTATGTTAATCTAATTAATATTAAACATTCTATTCCTCTTCCAAGGCAAGAGACTTAACATGTATAGGGAAAGAGCATGTTATTGCTGTGAAAGTCCATGCAGCAGAAAAATGATAACAGCACCGAAGAAGACCTTTAAAAATTCATTAAGATGTAATCAAGCCTTTGTAAACTCATCTGTTATTTGCAATTATAAGTAGTTACTGTAGCTTGTTTGATCATCTGGGAAAAGTCACCTTTATATTTGCTTTTCTTTCTGTGTTTTGCTCAATGAGACTGCATTCAGCTTTTTTATATATCCTTATTTTAGCAGAAACTCTTGAATCTTCTTCCTTTATAGTATCTGTGGATAACTGTCTTCAAATGTGAACAGTGTTTATAATTGAGCTCTGTGTCATCACCTGGATTACAATATTTATCCTGTAGTAGGTCATGATTTATAAACACATCTCACAATATGGAAAGCAGGTGTTAGGAATACTTTAGATTTATAAAGTAAATATACAAGTTTATGATAATTTTTAAAATAACAAATGGTATGAAGAACATTAGTGTCTAAAACTTCCCTTGGGGGCTGAGGAGTTGGCTCCGTGGGTGAGAATGCTACAAGTGAAGGGCTTGAGAGAGCCTGACGCAGCTGAGCTCTGCTCCCCAGGACCCCCATGAACCCCAGGTCCATGAAGAGTAGGCACTGGAGAATCAGTGGAGCTTGCAAAGACCATAGCTTCATGCTCATAGAGTCTTTGTCTCCAGGAAATATGGACATGAATGACAGAGCAAGAACAACTCATGTTCTCTTCTGGCCTCCATGCCCTACACGTGCATCTTCACACAACTGCACATATAACATACACACATGCACACACACCCACACCACCACCATCACCATGCCACACATACTACACATGCAAAAACATATTGAAGAAAAGCAAAAACTTTCCTTTTGCTCTGTCTCCAACACAAAATTTGAATATAAAATTTTGAAAATCTTTATAGCCTCATAAATATTACATGATTAAAATGTGTTTGATGAGAATATTGCCCTAAGATTCTGTCTCAAAAGAATGGAATTTTCTATATACTTTCTAAGCTTTTCTCCTCCTTCCCCACTTTCTTTTATCTCACTGGTCTGGCTAATGCCTGATACCCCTTGGTCAAAGAAGCTTGGTCCAAAGGTCCTGACTGACTTCATAGATGACAACTCTAGCTCCATCACCACTGCATTGCTGCCCAACTTCTGTCATTATTTTCCCACATCCTGGCTCTGCTACTGTGATTGCGAATATACTCTGAGAGGTGACATGTGATTCCTTTATTATCTTAATTCTCATTCCTTTCATGTTGTTGCAAACTATTTTTATTTATTTGAAAGGAGAGAGAGAGGAAAGAGAGAGAGAGTGTGTGTGTAAGGGCATCTAGCTACTGCAAACAAATTCCAGATGCATGCACCACTCTGTGCATCTGGATTTACGTGGGTATTGTGGAATTGAACCTGGTCATTAGGCTTTGCAGGCAAGCACCTTAACTGCTGAGCCATCTCTTCAACTCTCCCTTCATATTTTAAAATAACTGGTTTTAGGTCAATGAACATCTACTCAAAGTCTTCACAGATAATTTAAGAATGCTGGAGGAAATGTAAAATACTTATATGTATTTTCACTGTGTTCTTTAGAACTAGAGAGTATTAGCACAATTAAAATATTTTTTCGATGAATATTTTATGCTTCTTGTAAATCAATGTGCAAAATCGAGTATGAACTAGGACGATGACCCCAGGGACGAATTAAAACAGAGACTGCTGGACCTCACCTTTAGAGTTACTAAATGCATTAGGGCTGGAATGAAGTCTAAGAATTTATCTTTCTTTTTTTTAACATTTTATTGATAGCTTCCATAATTATAGATCATAAACCATTATGATTTCCTTTCCACCATCCCTCATATTTCTTCTCTTCCCCCTCTCAATTAGTCTGTTTAGTTTTGGTGTCATCATCTTTTCCTCCCATTTTGTGTAGGTATAATCAGGCACTGTGAAGTCAGGAATATCAAGGCCATTTTGTGTCTGGAAGTTTGCATTGTAAGCAGTCCTACCCTTCTGTGGGTTCGCGGATTCCATGGGGAGTCGCTGCTCATGAACACCCCTGTTTATCCATGGAGCTGGGTGGACAGAGTCTTGGGACAGCCAAGAGTAGGGGAGAGGTTGAACTCTCAGGAGACAGTTTCGGTGAACAACTCATTTATTAGGTTGGGGAAGGTGCTTTTATGCAGAAGAGAGAAGGAGAGGCAGTAGGACAAGTGGTGAGAGGATTAGTGGGGACAAGGTGGCCTGTGGATGTCTCATTGGTAGGCAGGGGATTCTTTGCTGACATTGGCAGGGGCCAGTAACCTGCTGATGTCTGGTTTGCATAGATAAGTTGGAGGGACTTTTTCAGCCCCGAGTGGCAGGAGTTACATGACTTTAGGCATGTAACAGATGGTGGTGGCTGCAGAGGAGCTGTGACCTTCAAGGGAGTTTTCATTGGGGCTTATCAGCATTCCTGTATGCCTGGAAGGGGAGTGGCCCCTGCCTGTCTTGGCTCCACTTCAAGGCCACTAGGACTAGGCTTTTCAGCTCGAGTCCTGCATCCTGAGTTGGACCAAGCTTCTCAGAGTCAGGACCTTCTCAATATTCCTATCTGAGTCTGCCATTTATGCTTAATAGCCAAGATCTGTCCCTTCATAGCCCCAGCTTATGTTTAGTGGTACCCAACACCCTTCCTTTGGCTCTTACAATCTTTCTGTTCCCTCTTCCACAATAGACCCTGAGCCTCGGGAAGTGTGATAGAGATGTCCCAGTGCTGAACACTCCACTGTCATTTCTTCTCAGCATTTTGGTGTCTTTTGTGTTATCCCAGTGGTCACTTCCATCTGGAAAGAGAAGCTTTTCTAACCAAAAGTGAGAATAGCATTACCAAATGTGTATGCAGCTTTTTTAAAAAGTGCTTATAGGGCAGTTTTCTGGATATAATATATGCATTTAGCCAGACAATAGCAGGTGTTACTCCCCTAGGGCTCATGACCTCTCCACCATAGGCTTTTGACTAAATTTTCAGAACCAGGCATGTATTCCCTCCCATGGAGTGAGCCTCCAGTCCAATTAGAGAGCAATTGGTTTTCCCCACAATATACGTGCCACTATTGCACCAGTTGGCACATTTAGCCTGGCTGGCTAGTCTTAAAGCTTGCAAGGTCCACTGCTGTTCACCACTGTTGATGACTTCTCTCTCCCTTTGGGCTGCATGCAGCCATTGCCTTTTCCAGCTTTCTTTCAGCTGGTTAACAGGGAGGAGGTGTCCAGATCAGCTCCAGCTTGATTTCTCAGTGACCTGCAGCCCAAGCATATGTGCTCTTCAGCAATAGGGTCTTACCATCTCATTCTGCTGGGCAACCACGAGCCTTGGCAATGGCCTGTAATGTTTATGGGGCCTCAGGAATCTCCCTGGCTAACAACTCACTGGAAGGTATCCCATCCCTGGCACTAAAGTTTTTCTAGTAACAATCCAGGGTCACTGGTTGTGCCATTATATGAGGGAGAACATGCTGTGTTTGGCTTTCTGGGCCTGAGTTACCTCATTTAGTAAGATACTTTCCAGATACATCCATTTCCCTGAAAATTTCATTTTTCTTTAAGCTGAATAGTACTCCATTGTATAAATAAACCACATTTTCATTATCTGTTCATCAGTTTGAGGGATATCTAGGTTGGTTCTGTTTCCTAGCTATTGTAAATAGAGCCACAATAAACACTGATGAGCAAGTATCTCTAGGGTGGTGACTAGAGTTGTTAGGATATATGCCAAGGAGTGGTATAGCTGGCTTATATGGTAAATCTATTTTCAGCTTTCTCAGGAACCTCCACACTGCTTTCCATGATGGCTGTACCAGTTTACATTCCCACCAAGAGTGTAGAAGGGTTCCTATTTTTTCTGCATCCTCACCAGCATTTGTTGTCATTTCTTTTCTTGATGGGAGCCATTCTGGCAGGAGTGAGATGGAATCTCAGAGTAGTTTTAATTTGCATTTCCCTTATTGCTAAGGAGGTAAAAATGGTTTTAGATGTTTATAGGCCATCTGTATTTCTTCTTTTGAGAACTTTCTATTCAGTTCCATAGCTTCCCCCCTCTTATTTTTTGATTGGGTTGTTTGATTTCTTATTATTTAGTTTTTTGAATTCTTTGTAAATTCTGGATGTTAATCCTTTGTCAGATGTACAGCTGGCAAAGATTTTCTCCCATTGGGTAGGTTGTCTCTTTGCTCTGTTCACAGTGTCTTTTTCTGTACAAAAGCTTTTTAATTTCATGAGGTCCCAATGTTGATTAGTGATTTTAATTCCTGAGAAACTGGGGTTATATTCAGAAAGTCTTTGCCTACGCCAATATGTTGAAGTGTTTCCCCTACTTTTTCATCTAGCAGTTTCAGAGTTTCAGGTCTGGTATTAAGGTCTTTGATCCATTTGGACTTGATTCTTGTGCATGGAGAGAGATAAGGATCTAGTTTCATCCTGTTTTCCCAGCACCATTTGTTAAAGAGGCTGTCTTTTCTCCAGTGACTATTGTCCTTTTTTTCAAAAATCAAATGACTGTAACTGACTAGGTTTGCATCAGGGTCCTCTAGTCTGTTACATTGATCTGTGTGTCTGTTTTTGTGCCAGTACCATGCTGATTTTGTTACTATGTCTCTATAATATATCTTAAAATCAGGTATGATGATACCTCCAGCCTTATTTTTGTTGCCTAGGATTATTTTGGCTATTCAAGGTTCTTTGTGATTCCAAATGAATGTTAGGTTTTTTTCTATTTTGGTAAATAATGCCATTGGTATTTGATGGGGATTGCATTAAATGTATAGATTGCTTTCGGTAAAATTGACATTTTCACAATATATTGATTCTTCCAATCCAAGAACATGGGATGTCTTTCCATTTCCTAGTGTCTTCTTCAACTTCTCTCTGGAGTGTTTTAAGGTTTTCATTGTAGAGCTCATTCACTTCCTTGGTTAGATGTATTCCAAGGTACTATTTATTTATTTATTTTTTCAAGGCATTTGCGCATGGGAATGTTTCCTTGATTTCATCCTCAGCCTGTTTGTTGCTAATATATAAGAAGGTTACTGATTTTTATGTGTCAATTTTGTATCTTGCTACATTGCTAAAAGTGTTTATCAGCTCTAACAGATTCTATCTTACAGATAGAATCTTTAGGGTCCCTTATGTATAGAATCATATCATTTGCAAATAATGATAATTTGATCTTTTCCTTTCTGATTTGTATCCCTTTGATTTATGTCTCTTGCCTTATTTCTGTAACTAAGACTTCCAGCACTATATTAAATAAAAATAGGGACAATGAGCACCCTTGTCTTGTTCCTGATTTTAGTGGAAATGCTTCAAGTTTTTCCCCATTTACTATGATGTTGGTTATAGGTTTGTCATAAATGACCTTTATTATGTTGAGATCCATTCTTTCTATTCCCACTTTCTTTAGGACTTTTATCATGAAGGGATGTTGGATTTTGTCAAATGCCTTTACTGTATCTATTGAGATGATCATGTGATTTTTGTCCTTCAGTCCATTTATATGGTGTATTACATTTATTGAATTGCGTATGTTGAACCATCCCTGCATCTCTAGGTTAAATCATACCTTGTCTGTTTGAACAATCTTTTTGATGAAAACTTGCTTTCTATTTTCCAGTATTTTGTTGAGAATTTTTACATCTATGTTCATGGGAGAGATTGGTCTGTTGTTTTCTTTTTTGTTCTGTCTTTGTCTGGTTTTGGTATCAGGGTTAAGCTGGCTTCCTAAAAGGAGTTTGGCAGTAGTCTTTCCTTTTCTATTTTGCAGAAAAGTTTGAGAAGCATTAAAATTAGTTTTTCAGTGACTGTCTGGTAGAATTCAGCAGTAACTCTATTTGGGCCTGGACATTTTTTTAGTAGGGAGATTTTTTTTAAATAACTGCTTGGATCTTCCTGCTTGTTATAGGTCTGTTTAAATGGCTTATCTCATCTTGATTTAATTTTGGTAGGACACATACATTAAGGAAATCATTCATTTCTTTCAGATTGTCAAACTTTGTGCAGCATATGTTCTTAAAGTATATCCTTATGATTTTCTGAATTTCATTGGCATCTATTATAATGGTGCCATTGTCATCTCTAATTTTGTTTATTTGTGTCTCTTCTCTCTTTCTTTTGGTCAGATTTGCTAAGGGTTTATCAATCTTGTTTATCCTTTCAAAGAACCAACTCTTTGTTTCAGTGATTCTTTGTATTGTTCTTTTGGTTTCTATTTCATTAATTTCTGTCCTAATTTTTATTATTTCTTCCCATCTACTAATTTTTTTGTTTGCCTTGTTCTTCTTTTTACAAGGCCATAAGGTGAAACGTTAAGTTGCTTTCATGTGACCTTTCTAATTTCTTAATATAGGCCTTAATGTAGGCACTTAAAGCTATAAATTTCCTGTCCCAAAGGTTTTTATATATTGTGTTTTGCTGGTTGTGGTGGTGCACACCCGTAGGATATTGCTGAAGAGGCAGAGGCAGGAGGACCATGATATATTGTGCTTTTATTTTCATATGAGTCTATGAAATTTTTTATTTCCTCCTTGATTGCTTCAATGATGCATTCATCATTCAGTAGTGTACTGTTTATTTTCCATGAGTTTGTGTAGGTTCTATAGTTTTGCTTGCTGTTGATTTGTAGTTTAATTCCATTGTGCTTGGACAGAGTACAGGGAATTACTTCAGTTTTCCTGACATTGTTAAGATGTGCTTTATGTCCCAACATTTGCTCTGTTTTAGAGAATGTTTCGTGTGCTGCTGAAAAGAATGTGTATTCTCTGGTATTTGGATAAAAAGTGCTGTAGATGCCTGTTAGTCCATATTTGAAAGAACTGTGAGAATTCCTGATGCAAATCACAGATGACACACATTTTCAAGATCATCGCCGATAGGGGTTGCCGTATCATCTCAAGAATAGTATATGTGGGGCTTTAGAGATGGGCTTGCCTGCAAAGCCTAATGACCAGGTTCACTTTATTGTAAATTCAATTCAATATGAAGCCACATGCACAAAGTGGCACATGTATCTGGAGTTTGTTTGTGGCATCTAGAGCACCTGGTTCATTCTCTCTCCCTCTCTCTGTCTTTCTCTCTCTCTGCTTGCAACTAAGTAAAATAAAAATATTTTTAAAAAGAACAGCACATGTGCTAGTTAGAATTGGTACATCATTGTTAAAGCCAGAGGCATGGTAAGGAGGACATATAGCTTCATCTTTGGAGGTGCTTAATTGACATTTTCAAAGCAGGCTCTAGCATCATGTCATACTTTCTAATGCAAGACATGATTAGGCAATGTCTTTGCTCCAAGAATCTAAAATATACATTCATATCTATTTCTTTCTTTCTTTGATAGCTGTTTACTGATTAAACTGGTGTGACAACTGGGAATTTTAGTTGTTGATTTAAATTATGGAACATAAAAAGGGTCTAATCGTTGTTATGTCCTCTGTATGTTCTAATGCCATTATGAGGTTTTAATATTAAGAAATTCCCTTGGCCTTACTCTGCTAAATATGCAAATATGATGTTAAAGACTCAGAACAACAATTTAGCTGAAAAGATGAAATCAGTATTCCTAATAATGCTTCGTGGCTTTTAGATCCTACAACATATGTTTAATATGTATGCTGTTGATTTTTCAATAGAGCATGTTAATGAACACATCTCAATTACCTATTGAATAATCTCTTTAAAATGCTTGTCTGTGATTATTTATTCATAAGATTACACTTTCATTTTAGCACCACTTTCCAACTCTGAAGGGATTCTTGAACAGCTTCTGCTTGGAGCATGAGTTCCCCAGTGACAGTATTAGAAGGTTAAAAACCAACATGCTGACAGATGTAGACAAGGACCAAGGACTGAGGATGACCAAGAGAGGTGATACATTTATTAACTAATATAGTCTTGAGTGTCATCAAATGATGTATGGGGCAGACTTAGGAATTTTAAAAAATTGTTATTTATTCTAAAGCAGAGAGAGAGTCACACAGAGAGATAGAGACAGAGAGAATCAGAGAGTAAATGACCATGTCAGGGCTTCCAGCCACTTCAAATGAACTCCAGATGCATGTACCACTCTGCCTATGGCTTTACGTGGGCACTAGAGAATTAAACCCTGGCAATTAGGCTTTTCAGGCATGCACTTTTACCACTGAGCAATCTCTCCATCAAGGTTGCATGTACCACATTGAACTGAGAAAGCAAGATGAGCAAAACAAGATGGTCAGCTGCAAAAGGATTCACCAAGTGGCACGGCTTCTTGCCTGTCCCCCAGTGAGGCACTGGGCAAGTGTGAAGGGAAAGAAGAGAGAAAGAAAGAAAGAAGGAAGGAAAGAAAGAAAAAGAAAGAAAGAAAGAAAGAAAATCCAGCAAAAATCTGTGCTAGGGTTGGACTTAGTGGAAAAATATTTCTATGTAGCTCTAGGCTTGATTTTTAGCATTGCAAAAAAAGAAAACAAAAAAGAAACAAAAAATGTCAAAATCTTATTTTTTTTCAAGAATGAGGTATAGTAGCATGACTTAAAAATATTCCACTGGGCGTGGTGGCACCCGCCTTTAATCCCAGCACTCGGGAGGCAGAGGTAGGAGTCCAGCCTGAGACTCCAGTGAATTCCAGGTCAGCCTGAGCTAGAGTGAGACCCTACCTCGAAAGACCAAAAAAAAAAAAAATCCTAATTAATAATAAAGAAAAGCTTGTCTGTCAATAGAACATTGAAGCCAAGAGCTAATCTTTTACTTGGCCTGCTAACATGGCCCTTAAAGAACACACTCCTCCTTCAGTCTTCCTGTGTTATATCTTATTCTTTAACTTTCCCATCAAGATTGCCTTAAGCATTTTAAGTAATCAGCATGCCACATTGTCATTTGATTATATCATATTGCATTAAACTCTTCAAATTTTTATAGTAGCATTATGCTCGATTTTAACCTACTTATCTAAATTGGGTTTATTCATTTAATCTACTGATCTGAATGCTTTTAGTTGCAAGTAACAGAAAGTGCACAGTAGCATGTCATTGTAAGGAGGTCAGGACTGTGGCTGCTCCAGGGAGAGTTGTCTAGTTAGCTGCAGTTGCACATTAAGAGAATCAGTTTCTCCCATCAGCGTTTTGCTGTCCTTGCCATTGGCTGGCCTGGAGATGGGTGGGAGGAGGGATAAGAAGAGGGATGGAGCACTTCCAAGAATTCAGGATCATTGAGAAGTCTTATTAAATCAGATTGCCAACTCCCACCCTCAGAATTTCTGATTCAGTTGGTTCTAGTAAGATCTGAGGATGTACATTTCTGTTGTGTCCCCAGGTTGGTAACCAGGCCTGGAAGAGCATGGATCTTTGAAGGTCACTCGTTGTGTCTATGACAACACGCAAATTTAGCATTTGTACTATAGTATGAGGTCTCTACTCTCCTCAAAGAGCCTGAAGCCATTTCTAGTTTGTACGCTTTCTGATAAACATTCTAGATAGGGACACATTGATTTAGAACACCAGAACTCTTGTAGTTAATGTACTAGGTTCTTAGAAAAGTTAGGTTGTTTGAAATGTGGGTTAATGGACCAGATCAAGCCCCAAATTTGCACTTCAATTCATCTGTTCTCATCTTGTAGAAAGGTCTCCCTGACCCTGCAACCTGCATTTCCCCAATTCTCCTTGGCAATTCATTATATATATGCACTGTATGTGCATGTTTATGTGTGTGGAGGCCAGAGGACAATCTTGGGTGTCGTTCCTCAGGAAAATTGCCCACATTGATTTATTTATTTATTTTGGTTTGAGATAGGGTTTCTCATTGGCCCAAAGCTTGCCAGTCTAGCTTATGCTAGACTGGTTGACCACCAAGCCATAGGTTCCTTCTGTCTCTACTTCCCCAGTGCTGGAATCATAAATGCATGTCACCTTGCCCAGCATTAATGTAGGCACAGGGGAATTGAACTTGGGTCCTCCTGTGGGTAAGGCAGGCACTTTACCAACTGAAGTATCTTCCCAGCCCTAAATTAGTTTATATATATATATATATATATATATATATATATATATATATGTGTGTGTGTGTGTGTGTGTGTGTGTGTGTGTGTGTATGTGTGTATGTATGTGTGTTTCTGCACACACATACCCACATGATGCTTTTCAATGTAAGGTCTCACTCTAACCCAGGATGACCTGGAATTCACTATGTAGTCTCAGGGTGGCCTTGAACTCACAGCTATCCTCCTACCTCTGCCTCTCAAGTGTTGGTATTAAAGGTGCATGCCACCATGCTTGGCCTAATTTTAATATTTTCTAATATAGAGTATGCTAGAATTGCTTCTTATGGCCAGAGAGCAAAAATGAAGCTTTCTGAATACATACTATAAAGGTTCTAATTTTCTACCTGTTTGTTGTTGAGAGTTATTTAACCTAAAGGTTTTAGCAATTTGTGTTGCAAAAACTCTTCCCTACCAATTTGAATTTACAATTCCCCTTCTCTATCTGCAAGCCACATTGCCAAACTGTAATTCTTCCTTCTAAATCAACTATCTTGCAAACCACCTCTTTGATATGGGGTCTGCGTTTTGTGTGGTGTGCTCAAGGGGTGTAACATTCTGCTTGCATGATTGGTTAGGGCTCTCAGCTTCAGGACTTTTCATAACCTTGGGCTATTTTCTGTGTTGTGTATCTCCCTCACTAATTTATTATCATAATGGCATTTTCTCATTTATTTTCACAATAGGAAACACAGTGGAGAGATATGATTTCTGCAGGGGGCTAGGATGAGTTCAGGCAAAGATGCAAGCTTTGCAAAAAATAAAAGATTTGACTTCTAGTTGGGGTAGAAAAGTTGTAAGGGTAAAATGTGCCATTTTAAAGGTATAAGAAAATGCAACCTTTCCCAAAGATCTCAGACCCCAGAGCGCTGTAGAGAGTGAAATGCTTTTTCCCCCCATGGATTTTACATGTTTTATTAGGCTTCATTATATCACGATATTGATTTTGTAGACTCAGCAATACCAAACCGCCTGTTGGGTTCAGTAGCTTCTTGCATCAGCTCTTGTAACTGTCCAATTTGTTCATCACGAAAGTCATTGAGTTTTTCTTCTGGGAGAGAGGTACCAAAACACGCCTTTTCAGTTGAATTTTGTCTGTTGTCATTAGCTTGTTGCCATAAGACTGCTACATATGCCTCCCACTCCTGCAAGAAACACTGGGCCTCGGCATAACCAACGGTCCTGTGTCTTAAACTCATCCTTCATGCACTGGTCACCCAGGGCCTTGAGGTCTGCGGGCAGAACAGGTGCAGCTGCAGGATATGCGGGTACAGAACCCGGACCCGCAGGCTGAGAGTGAAATGTTTTTGAAGTAAAATTGAGCAAGCAGTTAAACAGAAGAGCGGTCTAGTAATAACTGCACACACAGCTGGGGGCCTGCAAACATGATATGGAAACTGTCCCATCATTTCAACTATTTATGACACCAAACCAATGGCAAAGCTTTCCAAGTTGGTGGAAGATACTGACTGGTGGCAATTTAGCTTACTTGTCTACTCTGAGGCCTATAGCTTATGAATTGCCTCCTGTCTGTCTTGTCTAGGAATGAAGAGTAAATTCCAAGATCCCTGAAGATCCTGCTGGAAATTATAGCACTTCTGGTTTCATCAGGCATGGAATGAAATTTCATCAGAATGGAAGCACAGGTCATGTTTCCTGATGCACAGAGGCATCATCTCAACATTATTAACTTGAAAAAATTATTTGCAAGCAGAGAGAGAGAAGAGAGACACATGTGCCATGTCTGGGCCTCCAGCTGCTTAAACGTATTCCAGATGCATGCACCACTTGGTGTATCTGGCTTTACATGGATACTGGGGAATCGAACCCTGGTTGTTAGGCTTTGCAGGCAAGCACCTTAACCACTGAGCCATCTCTCTAGCCCATATTATTACCTTTTGATTTCAAGTAGTTACTGGGGCTCAAAATCTGGATGTGTATGTAGTTTTATCTGTTCTGGGCATGCTCACAAGTTAGGACTTACTTATTTCTGTTTGGATCAAGTTGTCCTCGTTAACCTCTTTGTGGCTTTGGAGAAGAATGTTCATTTTTATACATTTTTAAGTCCCTTAACTTTTATTCTTTGCTGTGTGTGTGTGTGTGTGTGTGTGTGTGTGTATGTGTGTGTATGGGTGCACATGTGCTACCTTACACATATGGAGGTCAGAGGACAACTCCAGGTGTCAGACCTCGCTTTCCACCTTGTTTGAGGCAGGGTCTCTTGTTTTTGTTGATCACTGCTGTATTCTCAGGCTAGTTGGCCTATAAGCTTCTGGGAAATTCTGTCTCTGGCTTCCTTCTTGTCCCAGATGTGCCAGGATTACAAATGCTAGCTCTGCTGCATCTGGGGTACAGCTTTACCTGGATTCTGGGGATCTGGACTGAGATATTAAGGATATGGGTTTATGTGGCCAGCATATCATCCACCATACCATCTCCCATCCTCCCTTTGCTTTAGAGGAAAACTCACTAGCAAAGTTAAAGGTGGGTTTATGTTTATTCATTCAACAGTACTTATGATGACCACTTTTAAAATCTTCATAGAAATCAACTACACATGCTTTGGGGCCAGAGATGAATTATTCAAGGTTGAAAGCCACAGCAGATGGCATTTTTCCTCTTTCCCTTCTTTCCTTCCTTCTTTTTTGAGTTCTCATTTTGGTGCTCAGGATTGAGCTATGGATCTGTGCATGCTGGATAGATACAAGGCTACCACTGAGCTGCATCTCCACCCCCAGAATGGTATTGTTTAAAATGGGTACATTTATTTCTCAACAGCAAAATCTTGGGATTTATAGAATTAGGAACATTATATGTCTGTTTTCCATGGAAGTAATGAAGCCTAGAGTTGACATCTGGACCCAGAATGGTATTGTTTAAAATGGGTACATTTATTTCTCAATAGCAAAATCTTGGGATTTATAGAATTAGGAACATTATATGTCTGTTTTCCATGGAAGTAATGAAGCCTAGAGTTGACATCTGGACATGGTTCTCATCTTCAGTTTGTCCTTCCTCCATCCTATTTTCAACTCAACTTTACTATCTACTCTCATCTCCAAGGGAGAAGATTGTAAGAAAACTAATGACTCCCAAATTTATACTCAAGGCTCAGAATCTGGTGAATGGGGAAATGGAGTCATGCTCATTCTAAGCTTCTTTTTAAAAAGCTCAAGAGAATACTTTAAATCCACTAGTCTCTTCTGCTCAGGTCCATCAACTATTCACATCTAGAAGGATAGCAAGTGTATATGAGGCTATGGAAGTCTGTCAGAGATAAAATATTTGCACACAGGGGATTTGTAAGCAATTAAACCAAACATAGGTGTCTGGTATTTCAACCCTTCAAGTTTTAAATTCTTGCTTTCTGCTTTTACTCTAGTACTGCTGAAACTCAAAACCAAGCAGAAGTACCTCAACTATCAAGTAGTTATCAGTGATTTCATAGTTTTTTGCATTAAAATTATTTCTTCATACTTGATTTTCAATGTGCACTTTGTAAGAGGAAACAGTTCTGTCCTGTTAGGTTAGCTTTTAATAAACCCTATATATTTTGTTTTGCTTTTCAAGGTAGTGTCTTGCTCTAGTCCAGGGTGACCTGGAATTCACTATGTAGTCTCAGGCTGGTCTTGAACTCACAACAATCCTCCTACCTCTGCCTCCCGAGTGCTGGGATTAAAGGTGTGTGCCATCATGCCTGGTAACACTATTGCTTTGGTATCTTTTAAAATGTCATTTTTTAAAAAAAGTAAATAAATTGACAATTTCTGGGGCTGAGGATATATAGCTCAGTAAGAAAGTATATGTTTTGCATCATCAGGCCTGGGTTTCATCTCTTACATCAACAAAACAAAACAAAATAATTTTTAAAAACTTTTTCCAGTAACTAAGTGAATTATTAAATTCTAACACTTTGAACATGCTTAGAACAGTTTAAGACAATTGAGAACTAATTAAAAAATACCTTTTTCAAGTTTTAGTTTTTAAATCCTAAAGAAATTCATATTCCTATATCATTTAAGCTTATAAAAATAGCTTATAAAATTTGAAATTTAAAGCAAGATGCTTCATATCCTTTGTGTCACAGGCGCAGTGTAAATGAAATCAGAGCATCATGGCCATGTTTTCTCAATCTTCCCCATTGGCAGTATTTTCCCTACACACACACACAAAAAAAAAAAAAAAAAAAAAACCCTGGAGATTTCCTCTTATGTCAATGTGACTACTTTTTTTTTTTTTGTGGCTATGAAGTTTGAATCCATGGCCTTATCCATGCTAACACATGTTCTACCACTGAGCTACATCCCTAGCCCCTGTAGCCACTTTATGCACCAGATTCTTGTGTGTGTATGGGGCCATTCAGTGTCCTGTGTGCTTGCCTGTAACTGGGTCTGGATGCCCGTGGTAGCTGGAGGAAAACACTGGGTGATCATCTCCATCACTTTCCCACGTATTCTTATGTGAGTGGGAGTCTCTTACTAATCCTAGAGCTCCAGGTTTATTGCATGGAGTGCTTCCCATGGGACTGGGGTTACACACTCGCATGACCACATGTTTTATGTGGGTCCTGGGGATTGAACTCTCAGGCCTCCTCAAGCCCTCACATTTGCATAGGAAGTGCATTTACATACTGAATTATCTCTCTAGCCACAGATTTATTTTTGAAAGTTAATTATTTAAAAAAAATTTAAGGGACTTCTAAGGAAAAACATAAAACTTGAACATAATACATTTTATTGCCACTAATCTCTTTATAAGCAGCTAATATTCCAGTCCCTTGCTGTATGAAAATCTGATAATTTCAACTTTAAATCCTGTCTCTAGTTACATTTTTACATCTCTACAACAATCTTATAAGGGAGAAACGGCATTGTGTGTGTATATATATATATATACACATATATATGTGTGTGTGTTTGTGTATGTATGCAATTTACACTTTCAGCCCATATGTATTTTAGCCCCTTTCTTACAAGCTGAAGTAGAGATGCTTGCATACTTTCTCATGGGAAGAGAGCTTCTGAAGCATGTGACCCATGCATGCATTCCCTACTGCTCTGGCTTGAATAGTGTTAATGTTAGGTTTCATATACAAACTTCATATACATACACAGTGTTCGCTTTTATATTCATAGGCAGGACTGATGTTGGCTAGCTTGGTGGCTTGCTGGGAGTGGTGTTCTGGCACAGGACAGAAAATCACTTTGTATGAATATGTTGATGAGATTCAAGATGCCAAGTGGTTGATCAGGTCCTCAGCTGTCCCCAAGCCTAGGAATTTCTGCAGTGACAGACAGTGGATCACTAATGAAGTATGTAATAATCCTTAGGTTTAAAGTTGGCCTTAACCAGTTTCTTTCTTCTTCTTTCTTTCTTTCTTTCTTTCTTTCTTTCTTTCTTTCTTTCTTCTTTCTTTCTTTCTTTCTTTCTTTCTTTCTTTCTTTCTTGCCTTAACAATAGGGACAATGGCATTCTCAATGTAAAATTTTAGTGTAAGCCACTATAGGTTCTGTAAATATTCTGAGGTAGTCATGTTCATCTGAGGTACAGGGCACAGGGCACTGAAAAGTTCTTTAGATGAAATGTTTTAGGGCTAGCTGTATAGCAACACTTAAGGTCCTGGGGCTCTCTCCTGAGTACCCGGCACGATGTGCTTGCTTCAGCAGCACATACACTGAGTACCAGGCATGTATGGGAACACACACACAGTTTCAGTTAGTTAATTCAGTAACAACTGTCACACAGTGTAATAACTTTGCCAGTCTAGGTTAACATCAGTCTTTATATCACATATTGTGTTCAGATATTTCTCGTTTAAAAAATTTGTTTGCAAGCAGAGATAGAAGAGACAGAAAGAATGGGTGCACCAGGGCCTCCAGCTCCTGCAAACGAACTCCAAATGCAGATGTCACTTTGTGCATCTGGCTTTATATGGGTACTGGGGAATTAAATTCCAGTCATTAGGCTTTGCAGGCAAATGCCTTAACTGCTGAGCCATCTCCAGCCCTTATTTCTTGTTTTTAAGGTGAAGCTGTAGCACTAAATTTAGTAAGTACTAATAACTTGAAAACTCATTTTAACACTGAGCAATAATAGCAAATTTATTGATAATCATAGGCTTATAGTGCCACAGGGTAGACAAAAGTGTTACTAAGTATACAAGTGGATTATAGATTTAACTTAGACTAGAAATCTAATGATGATTTTAAAATATTTTATTTATTGCAAGGAGAATGGGCCTGTAGCCACTGCAAATGAACTCCAGATGCATGTGCCACTTTATGCATCTGGCTTTACATGGGTACTGGGGAATCAAACCCAGGTCCTTAGGCTTTGCAGGCAAACATCTTAAAGGCTGAGCCATCTCTCCAGCCCTTATAGTGTGCCTTTGAATAAAAGCTCATGGGGTGTGTGTTTCAGATTCAGGACTCACAAGGACAGAGACAGTTTCTTGGACCAGGGTGTTAACATCTGGAAAGACTGGTGTGATTTGAAGCGGGGGACTGAGACAGGTCTAGAGGGAAGGGGAAAGGAGAGCAAATGAAAGGAGAGAAAACAGCCTAATCAGCAGGAAAGAGGTGAGAAAGGGGGTGGGGCCTAGAGAGAGG
>PVHP010009853.1:0-49192 GCA_004024765.1 Zapus hudsonius | reverse complement strand
TTTTAGTTCAATCCAAACTTTGATGCTTTAATGCAGACAGTTCAGAAATATGCTGATGTACACTAGAAATGAGGACACATTGTTATATACTGATATCAACAATTTGAAACCTGCTTCAAATATTTCTCTGTATTTTTCTCCCATGATGACAATAATTTCAAGCATGTAGGGGAAGCTTGGCCTAGTTTGTCCTTCCAAAACTATAATTGAATCCTTTCTTGCAGAGGTATCTTCACTTTGGATGTCACAGAGCGTGAACACATACATCCTCAAGAGGTGAACTAAAACTCTTATTCTATTTCTTAGATATTGGGCAAGTTGGTTCAATCAGTTTTCAATTTCAATATATTTTTACTGGGTTTCTAATGCTACTTAATATCAGAGAAATCTAGCTGAAATTTTAAAAGCTAAATGAAATACTTGCATAGGTCATTTCAGTTTAAGGTGAGAGAGGACACAGGGAACTGGGAGTTTGGGCATGAGTCTCCTTCTACAGATGGAAGAAGAAATGGTTTGTGGCATTTCTGAAGGAAAAGAAAATAATTTTCTGTGGCTAGGTTTTGGAGAGGAGAGAAGGTCCTGACTGGAAGGTTAGAAGATTGTTGCAGCAAAAATAAATGAATAAATAGATAAATAAAACGAGAAAAAATGCAGGATGAAGAATGGGGTATGCTGATGGAACTATGCATGGTTTTGAATTATTGAGAACTGAACTATAGATGTGGGTTTCCTTGTATGGCAGGGCAGATGAAGAGGCTGGAAGGCAAGCCTGCACTCTGGCATGTGACTGAAGTGACTAGAGGTAAGTGAAGAATTCACATGTCTGTTCTAGAACTATGGTGCCAGTGTGGAGCTTTATTTGAAGTCAGCAAAGCGAGTAACTTTAAATGCCTCAGTGATAGGTTTGGGGAGAGGTTTCTGCAGTTAAAGGCACTTGATTGCAAAGGTTTCCTACTTGGGTTGGATTCCCCAGAACTCACATAGAGTCAGATGCACAAAGTGGTTCATGCTTTTGGAATTCGTTTCCAGTGGCTAAAGGCCCTGGTACAACAATTCATTACCTCTTCTCTCTCTCTCTCTCTCTCTCTCTCTCTCTCTCTCTCTCTCTCTCTCTCTCTCTCTCTCTCCCTCTCTATCTTTCCCCCACCTCTCTCTTTTTCTCCCTCTCTCTTTCCCCCACCTCTCTCTTTCTCTCCCTCTCTCTCTTTCCCCCACCTCTCTCTTTTTCTCTCCCTCTTTCTCTTTCCTCCTCTTTCTCTCTCTCTCCTTGCAAATAAATAAATAAAATATTTTTTAAAGGAGAAAGAGTCTAAGTGGGATCAAGGGAGGGAAGGGAGAAGGGGGTATTAATCAAAATTTAAGATGTTATGAATGAGCCCACTTTTTTGCAAATTTGGGCAGAAGTATCTAGTAGAGTAAGATAATGTTGTGCCCAGAAGCCATAGATTATTATTAGAAAAATTTTAGTACCAAGGATGGAACACTTTCCAGTGAGCTGTTGGCCAAGGAGTCTGCAGGTAGCACTGAGAAAGCAAGCTAGAGCAGAGTTGATAAGCACATCCCTATTGACTAGATGTCAGATGTTGGAAAGAGCTATGTATCCTGTTGGGGGAGAAAAGTCATCAATAATCTGAACCAGGAGTGTATCCTGCAACCTTTACTGTTGGCCACCCAGGCCAAATATACCAACTGGTGCAATGGTGGCAATTCTATTATGGGGTGTTATAGTCAGCCACATGCTGCTGGGATGAATCTCCATACCAGGCACAGTTTATGGGAGGAAAGGACTTATTGAAGCTACAGATCCAGGGGAAGTTCCGTAACAGTGAAAGAGGCTGGCCCTCTTTCACAGTTCCAAGCAGAGAGAGAAACAAATCACCAACACCGCACACCAAATAGCAAACAGGCAGGGGGCTATGTGAAGGGAGAGAAATTTCTTCCTCTTTATATAGCCTTAGGGTGTTGTTTTGTAACCCTTTCCCAGAATTAACAGCTTCTTGAGTGTCTGGAATTTCCTTCCTACACTGCCCACACAGGAAAGGATATTAGCTTCTAGCTTCTTTGAGCTTCTTTATATCTTGCCTCCTACTGAGAGGCTGCCTTCCTGTAAACATCCTCAGAGGCCCACCCAAGATTACTGAAAAGATCAAGTTGACAACAAACCTAACCATCACATGGGAGAAACCAACTGCTCTTTGATTGGACTTGAGTTCTGCTCCACAGGAGGAAATTCATACCTGCAATGAAAACCTAATCAAAAGTCTATGGTTTGAGAGTTCATAAGCCCTAGGGAGGAAACTACTGTTATCTGGCTACATGGATATATTATATCCATTAAACTTCCCTCTAAACACTTGGGTTTATTCCATACATTAAGCTAACTCTCACTTTTGGTTAGAGAAGCTTCTCTCTAACTCCAAATCTCTCTTTGGGAGATACTTGAGCACCAACTTGGCACTAATGGAATTTCTTTTCCCATCCTTTCCAATGTAGTTAGTTATTTCACTTACTTTTCTTCCTGTCACCTCCTGCAAGTTTTGTGACAGCACAAAAATGACCTGTCACTTCTTTTGGACTGAAAGTGCCTGACTGCATGTTCTTATGGTTCATTCCTATTCATTTACTATAGAGCACTACACATAGCAGACATGCAATAAAAGTTTATTCCATAAATATTATGAAGGATTTTATATCAGTAATATATCCCCTTCTTTGGTCTTTATTTATCTAACTGATTGTATGCTATTATGATAACTTTTTAAAAATTAACTTTACAAAGTTACCTTGGGATTTGAGTGAGCGAAACTGTTATTATTATTGAACAACTAGCATCAGAGTTCTTTTTGGAAAAAAGAAAACCTTTTCTCTAGAAAAACATATAGAAAATTTTGTTGATAAAGGGAAAATACTAAGGGCACAGTTTTTACAGTTTAAATGGAAAAAAATTCTGGATTAACTGCTCTAAAGAAAGTGTTAATTGTCATCAGTGATTGGAGGAGACAGACCATCTGTCGGGACCTTGGAACCTTCAAAAACTATATTTAACAGTTTAGCAGGTGTCTATAGCAAGGGTGGTCTATGTCCTAAAAGACCACAGTTGTCTAAATCTGGTTTAAGCTGTAAGCTTGCGCTGACATAAATCATTTTTATGGCACAAAACTTGGAAAAGTCTGGGACATATATATTTTGGGGGGGAAGTTTTGGGAAGGCCCATGAAAGTGGGATATGTCCATGACCATATGTACCATATGACCTGATCACTTGGAGCCAAGGCTAGTGCGGCTGCAGAGGAAACAGGTGAGTATAATGTGAGAATAAGTGGCCTCATTCTGTCCCTTTAAATTACACTTCAAATTTATTGCTGGCAAAAATCATTTTGGTTGATTGCTTTTGGGCTTCCAGGAATACCTCATAGCACTGAATGATCCATAGAGTTTCAGAATCATAACTCACACATAGTATACAAAAGGTGGGCAAATAGCGAGTGCTTGATATTTGAGTGACATGTAAAAGAAACAAAACTGTACTTTATTATTAATTTCTGTTTTTAATGGTGAGAATTTACTCTGTCTCTTCTACTTGTAGTACCTGTGGAAATTTCTGATTACTACATTCAGTCTTCCAGGGCAAATCTGGTAAATCTGAGGCCTTTTGCATCCTGTGTTGGGAACTTGCTTTCTGCCCTGGTAGGGAAGAGAAGGGAAGGGGAGGCCTGTGGACTGGGGTGCCACACAGACCAGCCTCCTCTCAGGATTCCTCCCAAAGAAAGAAGGCTCTCAGGATATTTTGGGCTCTCATTTGGACCTTAATCTCTCATATTGGCTTCTGCGTTTTGTTGTCCTTGGAACATGACTCATATGTCTACACCTTTTCTTATGCCAAGGATAGGGAAACACCTGCTAAACATAAAATCCACATACTTAAGATCATTTACTTTTTCTTACTCTACTAGACATTCAGTTAAAAAGTGAATGTCGGGAGCTGAACTATTGGAAAGAGTCATTCATCTTCTCTCTTTGGGATGTAAAAATCAGTAATAAAAACTCAAGTTTGTTTTACCTTTCTGGCTTAAAAATTATTGGTGGGTAATACCTTGTTAAAATATATAAATCCACAAATTACTGTTACTGCCGAGCCACAAGTAAAATTATGCTCTTGCTTACACAAAATGAAATGGATTATGGTCTTACAGTTCTGTGGTCTTGATGGCTTGCCCACTTAAACCTCAGAGAAGAGAAAACTCCCCTCTGGCTTGTTTTTCAGAAAAAGTCTCTCTTTGAGTTGCTTCTAACATGCAGCTGCAGCATAGATTCAGAGAGAGTATCCAGAAGTAAAGTCGAGTAGTTAGTACCTGGGTCTTTAGCTGAGCTATGGTTGCTCAGTTCTTCAAGGGTCTGTAACAAGATCCTGTGTCCAGTTGAGCTTTTCAAGATGTGTGTGGAACTGTGGCTGGGCTTCGAGTTAGTCAGTTTTCCACTGCTTAACACCGAAGATAAATCACCTTCAAAGAAGGGAAGCTTAGGGCCGAGGAGATGGGTTAGAAGTTAAAGGTGAATGCTTGCAAAGCTTGATGGACAAGGTTGGATTCCCAAGTACCCATATAAAAGCCAGATGCAAAAAAAGGGATTCATTTGTCTGAAGTTTGTTTGCAGTGGCAGGAGGCCCTACTCACTCTCTTGCTTGTTTTCTCTGTCTCTCTCTCAAATGAATAAAAAATATATTTTTTAAAAACAAAGGAGGAAAGTTTTAATTTGGTTGGTATTTTGTAGATTTCAGTGCACAGTCACTTGGCCTGTTACCCTGGGCTGTGGCAGTGCATTGTGGCAGAAGTGCAAATGGGGAAAAGCTTCTCACCAGCTGATGGACAGAGGGAACAGGTGGGAAGCAGAGGCTTGATGCACCACACTTCCCTTCAAAGCACACTCCTAATGGACTTCCTCCATCTAGTTCCCCACCTTCTAAATATTCCATTATCTTCCAACTGCATCCTCAGTTGAAGACCAGACCTTTAACACATGGGCCCCTTGGGAGACAACCAAACCATAGCTGAAAGAGAAAGAACACAGGGTTCATACATCGTGACATTGCTTACTGTATGTGAAATCATTGTCATAGCTTGAATCTTGAATGTCCCCCAGAAGTTTAGGTGGAAGAAGGTTGGTCACCAGTTTGGCATTATTTGTAGATTGTGGACATTTTAAGAGGAAGGGGTAGAGTGGGAGATCTTTAGGTTTTTGGGGGTGCCTACTTAGTCTTCAGTGTTTCACTTTCTTTTTCTGAGTGTGAGCTGAGTGGTTTTATTCTGTAACACTGGTTCAAAACAATGGGACTCACTGATTATTGATGGAATTTCCTAAAACTGTGAGGCCAAATAAGCCTTTGGTCTCTTTAAAGTGATTATTTCAAGGATGAATTATAGTAATGGATAGCTAACACAATCATTTGCTGAATTAAAGAACAGATAGAGTTTTGCTACTTAGGACATGTGACTTACATACATGGTAAGGGTGCATTTTGGAAAGAAAATAGTGAAAAAAATTCGATTTTAGGATATTAGATTATTCTTATATGCTTATCTGCAGCTTTCTCTACATCAAACGTCTTTGCCTAATTAATTTTTCCTTCAAGGGGTGTTTTCACTTTTCTGGGGTCTTTCCTCTGTCACATGCCCACTCTTTCATGTCGTTTTCTATCCTAGCACATGGTCTTAAATTGTTGACTTCTCCATTTTCTCTATCGACTCTCAACTCCATGAAAGCAAGAAACCTCATTAAAAAAATTCATTGTTTTCTTTTTCTGTCAATACAGGCATCATCCTGGCAGAGCAAAAGTTCTTAACACATATTTACTTAAATATTATTTATTGATTCTTTAAGTCTGTTTACATTTTTTGAGGGAACGATCATGTTTGTTTTTAAGTACTCAATGTACAATATACATTTGTATGAAATTTTAAAAAATGTGGCATTACAATTACAAACAGTTCCTTATCTCAGGGTTTATAATATACTTGAATAAGTGAATGATGGAATGTTGAATATGAGAAAGGACTTGGAATTCATATGATTTAGCAACAGAATTTTGCATAGGAGAATGTAAGATCTAGAAAAATTAATTATGTTTTCAGACATCATAACGCTTGTTAGCAGTGAAGCCTTGTCCAGAGGGGTATGAGCACAGCCTTGCTGTCAAACCTGTGTTACAGTCTGGTGTTACTGTCCCACTGAGCTTTGAAAGACACTGACTTCTTTAGTCTTCATCTACTTCACCACTAATGTGAAGAGATGGGCAGGGGAAACCAAGTTAATAGAAGATGAGGTAGGCAGTCACTCTCACGGAGCAATATATTAGTTGTGATTTCTAAATAATGAGTCTTTTAAGATATTTTAATTTATTTTTAAGAGATAGAGGGTGGTGTATGGGCACAGTAGGGCCTCTTACCACTGCAAAGGAATTCCAAACACATGTGCAAATTTGTGCATCTGGCTTTATATGGGTACTGGGAAGTTGAACTCAGGCCATTAGGCTTTGGAAGCAAGTACCTTTTACCACCCAAACCAAAATTATGATTTTTATTCAAGAACACAGGTGCTACCTCTGACTCCAAGAGAAACTGCTATTTCTACAACAAATAGGTGTGAACACCCATTCTTGTGCTATAAGGACCTCTCTTATTGTGTTAGTAAGTGCTCCTTACAAATGCTTAGTAAGGAGGCAACTACTGGTTGATTTGCCTCCAATCTTTCTCCTTCAATTTAATTTTCTGATCTCCAGATTGTTAAATAGTACATGCTGTCTTGATTGTGACCTGCAAATAACAAGCTGCCATTTGTGAATTCCATCTTCAATTAAAGATAATTAGAAGTGCTTGTTTTCTCGTAATTAATGTTTAGAAGAGAACTGGGTCTTAGAATATTTTTGTACTCTTATTTTGCTGTTCTTAATTAATGTTGACATTTGATTATCATGCTAAACTGTCCTGAACCATCAGCTATCTGATGCATCAGGAGCTTGCACAGCACATAACTATTTAGGACTGACAACCAGGATTAAGGGTTACAGAGAGGAAAAAAAAAGAGAGAGAGAAAGATGATGGAAAGGGTGGGTCATGTGACCTGAGGCAAACTTGTGAAGTTCATGAGAGTAATCACTATTCTTTCTTTCATTTCATTTTGTCTCCACCTTGGTTTTTGAATACTTTTCTCCAGATTGCCTAAAGACTTGAGACCTTGGTCATCTCGAGCTTTCTATTGATATGACGTCTGCTCTTCTATGATAGGTAAGTGTGATTGGTTTTACCTCAGCAGTAGAGGGAGTTATTCCTCCAGACTGGGCCCCTTTTCCTTCTGCATTTTTGCAGCTAATCTTGCCATCAAGTTCTAAGCAATACTGAGGGATTAGTAGCTGACAATACTTTTCTTGCTTCTTCAGAACATCTGGGGATCGAATTTAGCTCATGCCTCTAACTTTGAGAAAACTTTCTAGAGAATGCAAATGTGCATTATTTTAATTTATTAGTAACTATGAATAATTTACTTCAAATGTATAGTTTTTCTGCAACTTGGTAAGCAGTCACGTTGTTTTGGAGGTAACTATAGGCCTCATTACATTTCTTACCTTGTGTTTAAGTATCATCCCACCAGATTTCTTTAAGCCAATACAGATCCCAGTTCCTTCATTAGCCCACTTGTACCCTGTTGGTTGAAGACCAGTTTTTCCATGTTTTCTCATAGCCTGGGGACATGTGGACACAGTGTTTGGAGACTTAATCTCTTGGTCTTGGGATAGAAGCTGTGCTTTGTGGTTTCTCATGCTGATTCCTCCTGTGGCCTGTCTCTTTCTCTTGTCTTCTGCCTGCTGTCCTGCCCAGTCTTCTCTCATTTGTTTCTGTCATTCTTGTAGATCCTACAGAATTTATATTAAAATATATCCTTATGTTTATGTTCCCTATGAATAATTGACTATGCTTTAAAAAGAGGTAATTTATACTTGGTTGAATAAATGAGTGACTTTCAAAAATAACAAATTTCTAAGGGGAAAATAAAAGTTTAAGTCACCTCCATTGACTCCCTCCTCTACTTTCCAGGAATTAGCACTTTTAAGCAGGTTTCTGGGTGGTCTTCCAGATATCACATATATTTTTTCTCACTTTGATTATTATATGTTACTATTATTTCCTCACATATTATTGTGATGGTCATGCAGCTCCAGAGACACCCCCCCCCTTGACTGGGAGGTGTCTAGCTAGAGCTAAAACCTAGGTGCTAAAACTGATTGGTCAGATATAAACCATTCAGCTGTCTCTCTGACTCACCTGGGGAAAACTTAAATTAAATTTTCTAGAAGAAAGTGCTCTCTTCCCCACATGGCAGGCTGTTAAATGGACCCCTGACTCCCCAGGGACCTATAAGGTCTCCCCAGCACCCACCAAAGCCTGTGGTGAGGGGCTGGATTTCTCTTCCACATGAATCTTTTCTTCTTATGATCTTTCCCCTTTCTGCTTGTTTAGCTAAATAGCATAAGTTCTGTTAAAACTCACCATGTTTTCTCCCCACATTGGTGGCTGGAAAACTCTGTAACTCCCCGTATTCCCTTAAATAATATGATTTTATGAACCTCACAGACCACTTGGTGACTTGGCAGCTTTCCTATCCAATTCCCCCTTCCCTTAACTGATTAATCTAGAATAAATGTGTGATAAGAAGTACTTATTTCTGTGCCTGTGTATAATTATTTTGCATTAGAGGACATGATCTTGGGGGAGGGCGAGAATGCAGCAGTGAAAACCCAGATGTGACTGTGCCAAAATTTCCCCGTTACATATTGGAGGTCTGCACCAAGGTCTAAGAATCATTTTTAATTCCCACATTTATTCTAATTTTAAACTTTGAGAGAATAAAAATCTTTCCTTTATGATGCTTTTGCTAGATAAAACAAGGCTGATTTTTTGGCCCTTGGACTCCCAGGCAAGGGAGCCCTGAGGCAAAGGGTATGGAACGCCATCACCGAAGGAAAAAAAAAAAAAAAACACAGCCTCTTAAGTATGCTCAGCAGGGAACCGCCTTCATGGGACCTTGTGATGCCTGGATGGGACACTAAGGAAAAAAAATATCTCACTGCAGGCCGAATGACCTTAGACATCCAGGCACTATGTTGAGCTGCCCTGGGACACAAGCCTCTATAGGCACTGTGAATCAGAACCTCCTGAGCTAATGCAGGCTTTAGGTTGATGGCACCCAGTGCTCTGGTCTTTATGCTCAGACCCTCTGCAGCCAAACTCAAGGCCACATGGCTGCTAGGAAACCACAGCAGGGTGGAGATCTAAATTCAAAAATGGTGGAGCCATCCTAAGTGTTCTGGAGGAAAACCCTCCCCCACAGCCAAGGCAAACTGCCGGCAGCCACCATGTGACCTCAGGTTTCTAAGGGTGGGGGGGAGGGGGCTCCTGAGGCCTTGTTCTCTGCAGCTATAGGCAGAAGGACAGCATGGTCTCCTAGGTGGGTCTAAATATATATATATATATATATATATATATATATATATATATATATATATATATATATTAGTGCAGAAAATCTTTTTATAATTCTTTATTTCAATTTTCATAGCTTTTTGGGAACAGAAAAGGAAAAAAAAAAGCTCCAAAATGCAAATCAAGCCCCCTGCAGCTGAGACAAAGAACAGGCAGCCTGAGAGCAGCCAAACCGGTTAGAGGAGCTAACAGCATTTGTTCCAAAGAGACCAAGGACTCCAGAAACTGAATTTTTTTTTTTTTTACTGGTATGATTTTGGGTTTCTGCCTCTTTTTTAGATAATATGGTTTTTGCCCTTTTGCCTAAGTACAGACTAATAAAACTATTTTCTCTTCCAATCATCCAGTAGAAGGTATCTCTGCATACCTCCATACAGTGTGGCTAAGGCACCTTCCCAAACTCGATTGGTCAGTGGGCCAGCCAGGCAGCAGGGGGGCGGGACAAAGGACAAAGGCCCTGCAGACACGCTCAGATAAATGGGAACATTTAAGTTCCTGATAAATAAAAAAAAAAAAGATACAAAAATGACTTAAGGATAAATTCAATTAATTTGATTTCTAATCAATCTGTGAAGCTTTTTTTTTCTATAAAACATTTGTTCAAGGTGAGTTAAGCCTTGTGATACATGTGATATTTTTACAGAGCTGAAGGAGGGGGATGACAAATATGCTTACTGGGCTAATAAAAAGATTCCTCCTTCTGTGTTATTCAAAGGCACCTTTCTGATTGTACAATGTTACAATGTACAATTTTAATTATGTTACAGACTTTTGGCTTCTCAGTTTAACCTCGATCAATTTTGAAAAATTCTACCAAGGGTGATTTATCAGTTATATTCAAAGGTAACAGATCATTCTCAGATATGGTAAATGTGTTAAGTATGGCTTGTCTCAGAGATCATTATGTTTTGCCTATACATCATGAAATTATTAATAGGAGATATCTTATATCCATAGATTATAAAATCTATAAATATATGCTAATAAATATTATATGGTTGTCAGTTTTCTTAAAATTATATTCATAGAGGTATTGCATAAAAAGAAATGCCTAATTCTTCTGATACAAGAATATATGTTTTCTACTGATAGATAAAGGTTAAGTCAATTCGGTGCAATTTCTCTAAATTCTATAAAGGATTAAAAAAAAACTATGTTCTATAGACAAGTGTTGGATGCCAGTTTTTCTATAAAAGCCAACTACATGTGCTAGCTTTCATGGACTAAACAATAGAAAAGACACATATCAATATCCTCAGCCTGATTCTGTCTCCAAAAGAGCTCTTTTTGGGACAGACCCAGAAGCAGACATATTTCCCAATGCTTCCTCATAAACCAGACTGGCCCTCTGGTTAATGACGAATATAAGGGAAATAATAACACAAGGAAATTTATATCTTCTTTATGGTGCTAAAGTCCATGACTATATGGCTAAACTAAGTCAAAAGAGAAAGACGTAAGGTTTTTTTCTCTATTGCTCAATGGTTAAAGACATTGACTACTGTAAATGCTACATATTTTTATAAATAAAAAAAAGAGTGGAGAGAATACCCCCCAAAAGTCTCTTACTTATAAGTCTTTTAACAACCAAGCGGTTCAATGGTTAGAGATACTTTTCAATGGTTATACTCATTTGGCATTCTTAGGAAAAAAAAGAATCTACTCCTAAATTTTGGTAAAGGCTCCAATTACAAATTTCTATACTATATATAGTAATTACTAAAGATATTAGCTTAATCTCTTTTAATAAGAAAATTAATTTTGGACTTTGCCAAAAAGACTAGTCACAGCAAGCTTTAGAAAAAGAGTGACCACCACAAGTCAGTCTTAAGTTCTAAATAATTCTCTAGCCTAAGTTTTTGTAAATCAGAATACAACTGTTCTTTTGCTTGTGAAACCATCTAAACTGACCAATGCTACTACTGGACCTGATCACTCCAGTTATAGTTTTTGGCTCAGTGACTCCTAACTCTAGTCCTAGTTAAATTAATTGACCCATGGTTTAAGGAAAAAGGATATTTAAACAGGTTCAATCATTAGGCTTGCTTAGAATATAGAGCTGTTCTTAAGGAAATCAGATGATTGAGTTATTAAAAACACCTGATATCAACTTTTATTTTCCCTTTTATGGCTACTTCCTTTTTTAATTCATGTCTCAACAGTGGCTCTATATAATGGGGATAAAAGGAAATTGTAGATACTAGATGTGTTATGATGTGATTAATAAGAAGGAATTTCAGTGGAACCTTAATGAAGGAAAATGAAGAATGGTATTTTTAAAAGTTACTAAGTAAAGACATTATTAAAGAGGAATTTCTCTCAATAACTGAAAGAAATATAGGAAGGATTGCAGAGGGACCTTGAAAGGATGAAAGGATGACAGAATGTAATGAGTAAGTGATAAAGGAAGTTTATGAGAAAATGAAATGGACTCAATTTCCTTTTATAAGAGATGCTAGTAAATATTAGGATTTACTGGGTGTGACATTCTTAAACTCGCACATGGCATTTAACCATGCCTTACATCCCCAGACTTAAAATAATTATAGATTCCCATTAAAAAAAAAGAAAACAATAGAGCCATAGTTCCAAAGCCACCCTGAAACACATGAAGATTGGGGACCTACATTCCAGAGAAATGGGAATGAGGTCCCGAGCCACCCCCAGCTGAGCGATTAGGTGAATTAAGACAAGAGAATATGTAGCCTCTACACTTATAAATCTAATCAATGACCCAGGTGCTCTCATATGCTGTGATATGAGACCCATACTGGTGAGGTCTGGAGAAGTCAAGTTTGGGGGCTAGCCTCTTAGGAATGGTGTGGCATGGAATTCCTGAAGGGGACCCCCTTGCTTCAAGAAAACACATAGAGTGCAATATATGTCTTCTTAGATTTGGGACAAAGCTCAACATTTGGGACCCAAGCTCCTATACAGAGGACACCCCAAATTTCTAGTCCCAGAATCAGTTTTCCAAAGAGATGACCCCTCTTTTCAGTAGAGATGAAAAACATGAATCGGGCATGATTCTAATTCAAGAATCTCTTGCTTCTTTTTCTCCATGCTGTTTCAGGTGAAACATTCGGCTTCCAATACAGCCCCAAGGTCTCCGCTTAACACAGGGTAATTTTATAACAAACTGCCCATTGCCTTCCTTCAACAACTCAAGGAGGCAATTAGAAAAACATGCTAACTTATAAAAATTGGTAGCTAAACGAATCAAGAGCTTAAAACAGTTGCTCTGAGGTCCAACTGGTGTTATTACAATTGGAAGCCAAAAGGAAACAAAAAGGAATCAAAATAAAAAATAAGACAAGGGAGATAAAAAAGGGTAAAGAGCACCAACATAAAAGGTTGCTTAAGGAAGGCCCCCTTTCAGGAAAGGGGACATCTCCAGGAATTGCTTCCTTGGTGTATAGAGAGAGACATGTTTATGGAAACTGTCCCAAAAGGAAATTTTGTCAGGCCCTTCTAAGACCCTATTCTAGATGCTAAGGTTTAACTATTATGGTTAAGGTTACTCATCAACAGCTCACAAATACTAAATTGTTCATGGGTTAAGAAATATACAAAAAGGACTCTTAAGGTACTCATCCATGTTAACTATATTTCTTTGCCAATATGTAAATTATTGGACAAATTGAGTTTTTAAGATAAAGGTTGCTTACTGGTGTTAATTTTCTAAAATAAAGTTCTCACATCTAAAAATATTGTGGGTTTAAAAATGGTTTCTATTTGTTCATGCTAATGCTATCAAATGGTCATCATTGGACTCATGTAACTTAAAGATTTAATTTCAGCCATTGTGGCTTCTATCCTCCTGTTAGATAAAATATGTTGGGATAACTTAGTTAAACTTTTGTAAAATTTCTGTGATGGATAAAACATAAAATTGTCTTATGTTTATAAGAATCTCTACTATATATCAGGTTAATTAGTGCCTGAAGTTAAACTAACAATATTGGTTGTCACATACTTTCTTTTTCAAAAAATGATGCACCAAGGGTTATATTAAAACTCAGCTATTCTAATTCAACAGTGTCCAGACTCTGCTTTATTGTGGGTAATCAAAGAGCCTCTATCTAGGATTTTAATTTAACAATTCTCTTATTTTGGGTACTTCAAGTCAATTGCCTCTTAATAAACTTACTCTTTAAGACATATTCCCTACTCCTGGGTACATGCTCAGATATCTGAAGAAAATCATTTTAGCCTCTACAATTGGAGTTTCCAAACTCTCCTGGATAATTGGTATGTTTTTAAACATAGATGCTGTCTTGCTAGACTGTTCTTGATCTGATGACTTCCAGGTTAGATCTCTATATTTGGACTTATTGCTAAAAATGCTTTTAAAACTATGTTTTGTCTATATTAATAGTCATGAGATATTTTTTAAAAATTAAAATGAGCCTACTTTCATACTTCAGTTACGGACTAAGCTATTCCAAATAAGTAAACTCAAGGTTAGACAAGATAAACTAAAAGTTATGCCATTCTTTATTTAGATATGCCTTATTAGTCAATTTAGATGTCAATGTAGATGTATCTATCCTACAAGGTTAATTCAAATTCCTCTCTAAATGTGCTAATTTCCTGTATAAAAGTCAAATTCCATTGGAGCCGTGGAGCTAAATAGGCTAATATTTTGGCCTCTCATGTCACAAGGGCACAGGAGATAAAGGGAACAACCCTAAGGTGTTTTTGCACTGAACCTCTGAGTGTCACCTGTTTTTCTGAACAAGGAAGACAAGGAGACCCAAAAACAAGCAGTGTACAATCAAAAACAGGAGAGTCAACTTGGGACTGACAGTCCCAGGTTCCCAACGAAGGGAAAACCAAGGTCAGCACAACCTGGACTCATCCTCACTGATAGCCATAATGCTGAGGAAGCCACAATGCTTCTCCAAGACCCCAAATCCTCCTTGGAGAGCCATCAGTGACACCCAAAAAGACATACTTGTTTAAATCTTGGCTTTATACCAGGTCTTAAACACTCAGAGAGAAATTTATAACCAAGGATATATGGTAATAACAAATATCAAAAATAAAAAACAAACAAGGCTCTAAAACAAGTTGACTCCTACTCTTAATAGTTCTAATCCTATGACTAAATGTGATAAGCTTCCAACCATCAAAATGATTCCTAACAGGATGGGATCTAAAATAAAATATATACTGGACCGCTTGCACTGACACTAAAAGGGTCTTGTGACACCAATCTCTGTCCCAGGCTTGCCCAAGAAAAGATTGGAAAATATATTTTAAAATTTCCCTAGATATAGGGAAGACAAGGTAAACACCTTAACATGTTCAACTAATTTACAAGTTTTTAAATACAGGCAAACTAGGAATGTTTTCCAATCTATCATCATCTAGTCTGTTTTATTCTATCCATTGGGCAAGATACTGCAAAGGAAATTCCCCTTAATTCTAAATTCAAATGATGAAAAAAAATCACAGGGCTCTAAATGCCCTCATAGCTGCCCAAGGTAACACATGTGCTGTTAATAAGATTAAATTTATCTTCTTAATAACTCTGTTAATATATGTAATATGCTTTACAAGTCATACAGGAACCATCTCAGACCATTATCAGATGCTATGATGCCATTCAATAAACAATTCTGGGGATGAATCTCAAGTTTCCACGGTGGGCAGCAATCCAACATCATCAACAGTGAACCACTCTACACTGGACACCCTATATAAAACACTCCTAACTTTTGGGGGAGATACCCCACAAAATCTTGGCAATATGATATATATAGCTAATAGGTATCTCTCTTGGGCCTTAGACAGGGACCCTCCCCTCTCTGAGAGATACCTCCAGCTGCCATAACTTCATGTCCTATTCAAGAGGATATAGATAAGAGAGAGATTTCTTCATCCCCATCTCCTAACAGCAGTTGAGGTGTCTTCAAGAGAGGGGGGGAAAATATGTAAGAGTTTAGGAGAGACCTCACATAATGTTGCCAAGCTTCTCCTTAACCCTGCCCCAGTCAGAGCTTTGCCTTGCCTCTTACAGGATCAAAATGGGTATTGCTAATTCTTGTTTCATAAACATATATGTACTTCTTCTGGTACTTTTATTTTCTTAGACATGCATGTACTTTCTGATGCTTTTTTCCCCAAATTCCACACCCCATTACCCTTACAGCAGTTATATGCAGAGGTAAAAACCCAGATGTGGCTGTGCCAAAATTTCCCCGTTACATTATCTGTCGTCCATCTATCTATCTATCTATCTATCTATCTATCTATCTATCTATCTATCTATCATCTATTGTTTATCTCTATATCAACTGTCTCTACCTCCTGATGTGGGTGCTGGGGATCTGAACTGAGGTCCTCAGAGTTCCATGACTGGTACTTTCTTAACAGAACCATCCCCAGCCCCTGAAAGTTTTCTGGGCCAGCACATGGTCTGTCTTGATAAATGTTACATGCAAACTGGAGGAGAATGTATCATCTGTTGTTTATCTATGAAACATTCTCTAAATGTTAACTAAATCTATTTCATTGATGATTTCTTGATTGTTGGCCTTCTGAATCTATCAGTGATGCTGGCTATGTCAGATGCAACCTTAGATTTATCTACTTTTCTCTCAGGCACTGTCAGCTTTTGTCTGGTCTCATTTATTTTGATGCTCGGCTGTTATGTTTGCATATTCAGGATTGATGTCTTCTTAGAGACATTATTGATCATCTGTGAAAATTTTCCTTGACTTGATATCATCTTTGAGATAGATACAGCTATCTCAGCTGTTTTTTTTTTGTGGGGGGGGTTTCAAGGTAGGGTCTTGCTCTAGCCCAGGCTGACCTGGAATTCACTATGTAGTCTCAGGCTGGCCTCGAACTCATGGTGATCCTCCTACCTCTGCAGTGTTATCATAATATATTTTTCTTAGCCCTTCTATCCATGTGTTGATATTTAATATGAGATTTTTGGAGACAACACATAGTTGGAAAGATTGTGTATGTATGTACTTTTTCCTTTGCAATACTTGTTTTCAACAAAGAGATAAAAATCGGCTTTATTTCTAATAGTGGCCACAAATCAGATACTCTTATGTATGTTGAAATTTTTTTTCAGTACTTTTACTATCAAATACTTACAATCATATATTTTACCTTTTATTTAAAAATATGTTTTTCATTAAATATAGTTTGTGTTAAACCACAAAAAGATGAGCTTAACTTAAGGAAAATAATGCTATACTGATATTTATATGAGCTATATAGCTCTTGTTTATTTCTGAAAAATTTATTTGTAGTGGTTGGGTCTTCACAAAACTATACAAGTCATTCAGGAATCATGTAAAGAAACACACTGGGGAAGAGACTCATGTTTGACACCTTTAGACTTTCTTTCCATGTAAGTTTCCATATAAGGACTTAAGGCATATTTTGAATCCTTTATGCTAATTTTTCAAAAGTTAAAAATCCCAGAAACACCAGGTATGGTTGTTATTAGGCAGAATTCTTGACCTCAATCTCAACCTCTTGAATCATAACCTGAGAGTGACTTCCAAGAATCTGCACCTTAATAGGCTATCAAATGAATTCTTGTATAATATCTATTGTGAGAACTCCTATTGCTGATTTCATTTTCTACTTGTGTAAGAAGTGAATTATTCAAGAGACTTGTTGAGCATTGAATTCTCCCCTGGGCTCATACCTTACGTCTGCCCTGAGAACTCAAGAATGCAATAACATTCCCAACAGTAGCATTATGATTTTCTTTCCAGTGTGGTGACTGTGTCCTACACAGATCTGTTGTGGCTACTGTGCTCTACATAGATGCCTTTGTTTGCTCTTTGTATATTGTGAGAGTTCCAGGGCAAGCTCCTCTACCCTTTCCCTCCTTTCTCTCTTCCCAACTGCCCATGCGTAGACAAGGTCTGAGTTTTATTTAACCACCTTCTGTTATAGTAATTGGGCACACCAGGGCCAAGAAGAGAATAGAGAATATCACTGTGCTCTAGGCCCAATCCCTTGAAGAGCAAATTCTCTCCTCTTTCCATAACCCTTTAAACTTCCTCTTCCTCTTTACCCAGGGTTCTGTAATCCACCCCCCCACACCCCACACACACATTAAGGGTTCTGGGGCTCTTCCACCTCCCCATAACTTTAGATCCTGTCAGTGTCTCCTGGCATTAAATAAAAGTCTTAGAGAAGAAACAGTTTGTCTCAGGTTACATTTCATCATGAAATTAGACCAGTACTATGTTCTATTTAATTATTTTTCTTTTAAAATCTTTCATTACAAAGTATTTTTGCTAGCATACAAAGAAATATATTCTATGTGGCATTTTCATATATGCATGTGATCACACTTTATTCTTATTTATCTCTTCATAAGACTACCAGGTTTCTCCCTCTCTTTCAGGACCCCTTTCTCTCTCCAAATAGTCCCTCCTTCTGCATTTATGTTACGAATATTCCATTAACCTCTCTTGTGCTCCCTTCCCCTTATTTTATTGCACACACTCATGTGTTATATGTGAACTTAAATATAAATTTTGAATGAAAAATAAAGTATGCAATATTTGGCTTCAAGCCTTGTTTATTTGACTTAACATAATAATCCCCAGTTCTATACATTTTACTGTTATATAATTGTGTTTCTATATAGCTGAATAAAATTCTATCATCACATTTTCACCATCATTTATCTATTGATGGACATCTAGATTGGTCCCATGTCTTGGCTATTTTGAATAGGACAGCAACAAGCATGGACATGCCAGTATTTCTGTTATATGCAGGCATAGAAATTTGGGGTCTGGTGTCTGGGGAGGCGGCTCAGTAGAGAAAGTGCTTCTGCAAACAAGATGGCAGAAGTTCAAATCCCCAGCATGCTTGCCAACTATACATCTGACAGGGGATTAGTATTGAAGTTGTTAAGAACTCTGAAGATTAAAGACTAAAAGGATAAATTATCCAAACAATAAAAGAGCTAATGAAGTGACTAGACAGTTCTCAAAAGAGGAACAAAGGCTTATTGGGTACATACCCAGGAGTGGTATATATGGATCATAAGGCAGCTCTCATTTCAGTCTTTGGGAAACTTACATACTGAGCGCCACACTGACTTCTTCCCAGTTTAAGCTCCTACCATCAGTGCATGGGACTCCTCTGCCCCCACATTCTTGCTGGCATTTGTTGTCATAGACATTCTTCATGGCAACCATTATGACTGAGGTGAGATAGAATGTCAAAATGCCTTTCCCTGATAACTCAGAGTGTTAAACACTTTTTCTAGTATTTATTAACATATGGTGTTAATTTTTTAGTTCTTTTTTTTTGTTTGTTTGCTTTCTCAAGGTAGGGTCTCATTCTAGCCAAGACTAAAAGGGAGTTCACTCTGTAGCCTCAGGCTGGCCTGGAACTGACAGAAATCCTCCTACCTCTGCCTCAGGAGTCTGGGATTAAAGATGTGCACCACCATGCCTAGCTAACTTTTGAGTTCTTAAAATTTTTAGAGGATTTGTTTATATCCAGTTGATTTAATTTTTGTTGGCCACATGAGTCCAGGAGTACATCCATTTCTTCTAGATTTTCCAGGTATTTTGGAATACAAACTTTCACAGTATTTTCTAATGACCCTTTTGATATTATTAGAATCAGTTGTAACCTCCCATTTTCATATCTAATTACATTAATTTGTGTCATTTATCTTTTTTTTGTTAGTTTGGCTATTGGTATATCATGTTGTTTTCAACAAACTGACATATTGTCTGATTACCTCTATATATTACTAATTTGTATTCCATTCTATTTCACTAATAAAACCATTTTATCATTGCTGCTCCAACCTTTATTATCCCTACCATTTAGTCTTTCTTACCATTTTTATAAAAACTTGAGATACATCATTAGTTTATTTAAGATCTGATTATTCAAATACATGCATTGTAGCCTTAATATTTCTGTTTAGAACTGTGTATCTTGTTTCTAGTAAGTTGAGCTTACATTTTTATGTGATTTTATTCTTTTAAATTTTCTTCCTGATATATCATATGACCTATTGTTCACTGAGGAGTATAGATTCCATGTTTTTTCTTGTAATTGGCTTGCAGTTTTTTTTCACCAAGATCTAATAAGAAATTATTTTGATTTTTGTATTTATTAAGATGCTTTATGACCTATTAAAATATGAGCTATTTTGGAGAGTTTCATGGTCTTTTGGGGGAAGAATGTGTATTCCATAACTGAGTGGAAAAGGAGAAAAATAGAACAGAGATTAAGTTAGAGAAAAGAAATAAAAAGAAGAAAGGAGAAGAGTGTTATGAAGGGGTAAAGAATAGAGCAAGTGATTAGAAAAAAATGAATAAAGAAAAAAAGATGACAATCATGATTCTTTGTCAAGGCATTGGACTTGAAAACCAAAAGAAAAGTGGCAAATGAGAATATTTCCTGATCATGCGTAAATTTCTCATAAAAATTATACAAATATAAGAAGGGGAATAAAAGCTGAAAACACAGAGCTTTTAATATTTTAAACTGCCCAATAAGAAAAAGTTAAAATATTACTGAGAGCGTACCAAAAAGAAAAAAAATGGAAATGGCAAAAAAGGGAAAAATAAGGAAAGAAAATAGCTCAATAGTAAAAATATGTCAAGAAAGTCAGATAGTAAATTAAAAAATAAAAGTTTTAAGACCAAGTGAAAATACTATAAATATAGTTTAAAAAGCATTGTTTCTAGGTCTTTTGGCTAACATCAAGTGAAGAAAAAAAAGGTGAAAATACAAAAGGGAATCAAGAATAATAAAGTGCTGGAGTGACTTCTTACTGGGTCTTTAAAACTTTAAGACAGATATGCAGATGAGGAATTACCACTGGGCTTGTGGACTCTTGTTGCTCCTGTGATGTATGCTGGAACTCAGCCTGCTCTGGCTGATGTCGAGGCTCCCAGAGTTGTCTTCACTGTGATAATGATCTTTGTTGCAGGGCTTCTTGGCTACACTTAGTGTTGTAGTTTGTAGGCCATGGAGGTTCTCCCATCTTCCTGACACTCTCCACTTCATATTCCCTGGAATGGCCCAGGAGACTATTTCTTTTCTAGTGAACAGATATCAATACAAGAAAAATTTAAAAAAACGAAAACATGGCTCAAACAAACAAACAAAAAAAACCCCCACAATATTAGCTGGAGAAACTAATCGCAATTAAATTGGAGTATATGAATACCTTGACATAGAATTCAAAATACCTCCCATAAAGATATACAACAAACTCAGGAAAAATAAATCATCAATATGTCTAAAATATTAAAAATGGTATTGAAAGTATGAAAAGGAGTCGAAATATGCAGATGCACTCAGAACACATTTATTTGTTTGTGGGCGGATACCTGGATCAAACCATAACACCACCCCAACCTCCGGTACCCTGATAGGCCCTGGCAAGCCTTGATAAGCTCAGATGTTTCAAGGCCTGAGTTTACTGGAGTTCACATAACTCAGCTGTAAGGTAATAGCAGGCCTGAACTATAAGAAAATCCCTCCAATTTATTTATGCAAACCAGGCATCGGCAGGTGACTGGCCCCTACCAATTCTCTCTTGATCCATATCAGCAAAGAAGCCCCTACATGCTAATGAGACATCCACAGGCCACCTTGACCCCACCAATCCCCTTGTTACTTTGTCCTCCTGCCTCTCCTCCCTCCTGCATAAAAACACCTTCCCCAACCTAATAAACTGGGATGTTCAATGAAACTGTCTCCCAGAGACAGAGAGTTCTTCCTCTCACTATATTCACTGCTGTCCCAAGACTCTGTCCTCCCAGCTCTGTGGATAAACAGGGGTATTGATGCGCAGTGACCCCCCCAAGTAATCCACAGACCCACACTTGCTGTAGCCTTCCTCTCTTTCCTCTATCCATTCCAGCTTATTTTTTGGTTGACACATTGTTTTCCTATAGTTTATTTTTGTAGCTACTAAAATAAAGAAATAGTTTAAAGAATTAATCTGATACTATTTCTGAACTATATCTCTGTGCCTGCTCTTACTTTTAATCACAAGAACAAACAAGAAGTATATACTTTCATCTACAGATTTATATACTTTCCCATTAGGGTAGTTCCTTGAATAATTTGATAAACACATTTCTGTTTTCTTTAATGTCTCATGTGTCTCCTAATATTCTGGTTTGGGGCTGTCTGAATTCTTCGGTTATCTGATTCATCTTTTTACTTTTGCTACACTTTCCTCTTTTTTGAAAATTTCTTATGTTTGTATGTGTTGATATGTGGGTAGAGCATGTTTGATTTGATGATGTGATGTTTTGTGATATTAGTATAGTGTATGCATGAGTGTGTGCAGAGGGGCACACCTGTGCCATACACGTGGAGGCCAGAGGAGGATGTCAGGTGTCCTCTTTTCACTCATGTCATGTTTCCTTAAGACTGAGTCTCTCACTCAACTCAGAGTTCTATTTTGCCATTTTTTTTAAAGATCAGCAAGACCCAGTGATTCTCTGTTCTCCATAACCCACCCCTATCCCATAGGATTGGGGCTGCATACTCTAACCTCTTTTATGTTTCCATATAAATATTTAATGTGTTTAATTTCTATGCTCTGTAATGTCTCTAAATGTTGTCTATTATTCAGGGTAATATTTTCACAACTTTATGATATAGTCATTATAAAAATATTTAATGATCCCTGGTTATCTACTCACATATTGCAATGAAGCAAGAGCACATACAGATGGAACTTGGAGGTTTGTCCTTTGAAGGACTTTGCTCTTATGTAACTGGGCAGGCATCCTGGTACTAAAGTAGGGATTATCTAAATTACATCCATCAAAATTCTCAAAAAAACAAAGAGACATCCCATTAAATTTGAAGTTTTAAAAATAAATTCTTTTTTTAGTGTATTTGTATATTTTTCTTATAACCTTCCCTGAACATTATGTAAAGGTATTTGCTCATGGCTAGTCATTTTCCTTTGAGAGTAACCCTCTAATATTTTTTGCCTAGAGGCAGAAGTCTGGTTATTGCTTCTGTGATAGGTATCTGTAGAAAAGGAGTAAACCTAGAAATAGAGTGCTCTGCATGCATGTTTTCAACCCATCTTCTTGTTTCAATGCTGACTCCCATGGCCATCCTCAGACCTGATGCCTCCAATTATATGTGTCTTTTCTATGACCTAGCCAAATTTAGAACCTCTCAATGCTTCTTATAGGCTAAAACTTATGAATCAAGATTCTCAGCTGGGTTACATATTTACTAAAAAATGTGAAACTATACAGATTCTAAAGCATTTTGGTAGTTCATAAAATTAAGGTAAAAATTTTAGTTAACATTCTTTGACTTCTTGATTTCAATTCTTGTGATTTTAATGCACATAAATTGATGCAAAGCACCCATTCACTGAAAACAATAGAGCATCCTAAACTGTATATATACTTCAATATGATTCTTTGTTTTGAGAGTGAGTATAAAGTGGTCAATACTATAGCAACCACTTTGTATGCCATTCAAAGCTTTCTGTCAACCAGACACACTTTAAAAATTACTTCCAGTTAATTGGCCTTGGAGAATTCCCTCTGATGCTATACATGGAGTTATTGACAGCAGAGTGAGATCAGGGACCATAACTTCACAGTGCTCACTTATGCCTTTGATTCTGCAGAATCCAGTCTTGTATAGCTCATATTTTCATACAAGCTTTATGGTTTCCTGCATCACATAATACACTGTTTATAATTTTCATGTTACCTGGTATCTCAGAGTTAAGCCTCAGTCTCTACCAAGATGCAAGAACACATATACTTTATAAGAATAGCATATGCTCTAAAAATGGGCTTGTCTCTGAATTCCTGGAAGTCTCTTCAATAAGGCCTTAAACCTTTTGAATAATAATCTTCTGGATATCCATTCAGTTGGTGAGTGAGGACGGTACTTTCAAAGTAGACTGGGTTGGCTTAAATGTCCTATTGGATTCTAGATTCTATTTGAATTTCACAGCCTTGCATATTATTGATTTGATTGCTAAAGGAAGATACACATACAGATGTTGTCTCAAGGACCCATCAACCTCAACCATATATCTTGATTGCATTGATAAGGAAGCAAGGTGCAACATGATCTTTTTTCTTGTTGAGGACATCCTGATATGTCTCTGATGCTGGACTTTGAAAGGTTAGAGTGAAAAGAGCACTCAATTTTCTTGGGAACTATATGTCCATGCACCTAGGTTTCCTACAACCATCGGCTTGCCTTAGAGAATAACAATTACTTCTTGCTTACCAGATTTACCAACATTATGTGACTAGTTTATAGGATCCAAATGATGGCTATGATGTGATGAGACACTACAAGTTTTTGCGGACTAAACAATTGTACAGAGCAAATGGGTTAAGGACAGACAATGACCCTAATCTCTTGACATGGTCTATGTCAAAGTCAGCTCCACAATGCTGAGATGAATCTTCAAACCAGACAGTTATGGGTGGAAGGGATTTTTTTCAAGCTTACAGATCCAGGGGACATTCCATTAAGGGTGGAAGAAGCTGACTTCCTTTTATAGATGCAAGCAGAGACAAACCACCAAACAACCAGTAAACACCAAAAGCAAGCAGCAAACAAACAGAAACCAGCAGCAAGCTGGACGCCCAGAGCTCAGATTGCTTTTTACACCTTTGGGCTGGAATAAGTAAGATTCACCCCCAAATACATCTTTGGGCTGGATTTCAGGATCGGCCCCCATTGATACCCTCTCCAGCCAGGCAGCTGAAGGCCCAAGTTAGAAGCTTAGTAAAACACCTGAGTCTATGGGGGACATACATTCACATTCAAACTACCATAATCTGCTAAAAACTCTGTGTGTGTGTGTGTGTGTGTGTGTGTGTGTGTGTGTGTGCGCGCGCGCGTGCGTGCGCGTGTGTATATGAGAGAGAGAGAGAGAGATGTTGAGTACAATAGATGTCAGAGGTCATGCTGGTTGTTCCACTGAAGGGTCTACATATATATTACCGGGTAGGATTAGTTACTAACTAATTGAATTAGCAATCTAGTGATTTTCCTAAAGCCAGCTTGCTTTTAGGTAGATCAAATAGGCAAATTAAATGAGAATGGAATGGAAATGATAAACATAGGCACTAATGTCTGTAATTCCCTCAGGAGTCAATAAATGAACTTAATTTTAATTTACTTTACTAATTTAGTAGAGAAGACTTATTTCTGAGGCTCTCCTTTAGCTGTTTATACAATAATATAATTTTCTTCATAATTCAGGGAGCTTATATCTGGATGTTTTCCATATCTGAATATATCTATCTCACTGAACACTTACAAATTGAGGAAATGACCTCAATGTGATCTGTGCCATACTAAGTCTACTTGGAAAAGAAGCTGAGTCAATATGCTGGTGATCAATTGACCCTGAGTTATAAACCTATTCATTTATTTATGATAAGTTGACATCTTAAAAAGTGAAGCTGTGATTTATGAATGAAATACAGAATAACTAAGTCAGGCTAATTGACATACCCATCTCTTCAAATGGTTCCTCTTTGTTATCAGAGCATTTGGTGTCTATAAGACAATTTAAAATTAAAAGTATAAAAGTTAGTTATGATATTCACAAAGGTATATAATGTACCTTAAACAAATGAAACCAAAACTCTTATTCCTTATGTGATTTGATCATGTCTGCCCATTCTCCTGCCCGACTGTCTCTATAACTACTGTTCTACTCTCTGCTTCTATGAGTTTGATTGTTTTAAATGCTACATATTAGTGAGAACATAGAGAATCTATCTTTCTGTTCCTGGCTTATTCACTCAGCTTAGTTTTCTCCAAATGTGTAACATGAAGCAAATGACAGCATTTTCTTATTTTATTTTAAAATTTTATTTACATGTGTGTTGTGTGTTAAAGAGAGAGAAAAAGAGACTGAGAGGAGAGAGGGCCTCTTGCTACTGCAAATGAACTCCAGTTACATGCACCATTTTATGCATCTGGTTTGACATAGGTACTGGAAATTAAACCCAAGCCAGTAAGCTTTGCAATTAATTGCCTTGAACCACTGATGAATCTTCCCAGCCTTTTTTTTTTATTTTTGAAAAGCTGAAAAACATTCTTTTGCATATATGCTGATTTTCCTGACCCCTGTATCAATATGTTTTTGGAAGTTTTCATGGAGTCCATTCCTTGGCCATTGTAAATAACTTTGGGATGAATATGGTAAGCAGAAACCTCTTCAATAAACTGATTTCAATTCTTAAATACTTAGAATTGGTCGTGGTTGTGTTATTTTTAGTTGTCATGGTTTGATCCAGGTGTCCCCCACAAACAAATGAATGTGTTCTGATAGATGGATCCTCAGCTGATGGCAGTTTGGGTTTTACAACCTTGCTAGAGCTGTGTTTTTGGGGGTGGGCTTATGGGGGTTATAATTCACTGTTGGTAGGAATACACGCTAGTGCTGCCATCCTGTAAATCCATGCAGAAGTTTGTTAAAAAGCTACAAATAGATCTGCCATATGACCCAGCTCTACAACACCTGAGCATAAACCCTAAAGACCCTACTCTCTACTTCATAGATATTTGCTCAGCTATGTTTGTTGCTGCTCTATTCACAATAGCTAGGATATGGAATTAGCCTAGCTGTCCAATAACTGATGAATGGATTATAAGGATGTGGTACATATACACAATGAAATTTTATTCAGTTGTAAAGAAAAATGAAATTTTCAGGAAAATAGATGGTAAAGGAAACGATCATAATGAGTGAGGTAATCCAGTGTCAGAAATGCAAATGCTACATGCATGTTCTTTCACATAAGTGCATCCTACTTTTGAATTTTTAATTAGTGGGTATCAGGCAGAATGTACATCTATAGGGGCCAGAAACCTAGAAAAGGGCCATGGTGGTGAGAGGTTTTATAGGGAGATAACAAACCCATAGGACATGAAAGCAGAGGAGGATAATAATGGGAGGGAAGGTTTAAACAAAGATAGGAGTGGGGGGTGAGGATAGTGAGAAGATTAACCAAAACTAAGAACATGTGAGTAAATCATATGGAAATCCTCTCCTTGGTAACTTAAAATATAACTAAGTTAAATTATATTTTTTTTAAAAAGTTTTTGAATGAAGGTCCCATATATGGCTGTATACAGTTGCTGTCAGAAGTCACAGGGTATTAATTGAAAATCCTAGTACAAGGGAAGAGATAGTTTCCAATGAGTTTTGGGTCAGGAATGACATAAAGGCCCATAAACAAATATTGGCTATTGTGATTTCTTTTTATTACCCACAAAAACTAGATGGTAAGCCCCTAATGCTGAAGGCACCATATGTTTTGATGCAAGGACATAAATAAACCAAACTGGAACTGAGATGCAAGCTTCCTATCTGATGGCTAGCTTTCTTCTTCATGTCAGAAGGTGGTATGCAAGCTGCTGAGGAAGAAAAGTCATCAGTAATCATTCTAAGTTGGGACATTGTGTGATTCACAACAGACCAGTCAAAATGTGTTACTGGGTACAGTACTAGCCTGGAAGTTATGGGAGTAACCAACTGGTCTCCAGTTAGATTTGAGGACTTCTCCACAGGAAGGAAATTATGTCTGGGACTACAAATCTGCCAGAAAGTCTATGGTTGGGATATAGGCTCCAGGGAGAAAGAAACCGAGAATTGTTGGGCACTGCCTGTTGGCGCTGCTACTGAGGGCATGGAGAACAAAGGGTTAAGGATGTATGAGTGAGGTGAAACCCCGATAATTCAGTAGGCGTTTCCAGGCTCCACTGACTCCCAACCCCATGGGCTAGCCACAGAAACCAGCATTTCCATCTCAGCATGACTGGCATTGGGTATCAGAAAAACTTCCTTGTACCCATCCCCATGGACCGTGGCTAGCATCACGTATTTCCTACCACTCAGGCCCCCAAATGAGGTATTCTCAGGTTGTCCATACTCACCAATCCCAGTGCAGGCCACTAACTCACCACCCCCATCAACCAATCTCCTTTTCTCTTCCCTATTCCCCATCCCCCTGACCCCCTTTTTCCTATAAATGTATGTTCCCCCTATTGAATAAAGAACCACGTGGATATACTATACACATCTGCTCGCCTCTGTGCTTTGCTGGACCCCCCTGCGGCATCCCCCCAGCTCTGTGGACCCCAGCCCTGAGACAGTGGACAGAGGACAGTTCGCTCAGCTCCCACTGCTTCTCTGTTTTCCCTCTGCTGAGGCCAACGGCGCCCCCAGAGGCGAAAACAACACAGTATTGTGCTTATCATAATATGAGTGCATAGTGCCTTCTAAATAACTGTTTGTTCTTAAAGATTGGTGCCTCTCATAGCCTCATACACAGATAAATACAAAGGGCAGAGGTTAATGCAGAGATAAATAGATGGCGAAGTTAGCAATAATAAAAGACTAGTGTGCAATCAGCCCTAAACCTGAGCTCTAAACCACAGCTTCCAAAGCTCAGGAAACTTGGAAGAAGAGAGAGTAGAAGAATGGAAGAAAGGAGGGAGGGAAGTGGGGCTGCAGGATGTTGTCTGCTGGAAATGAGAAGTCTGCTATGCTCCTGAGCTCACAGCTGATGTGGTTACCTGTACAAGATTGAGCTTGTCGTTTGCCCACTGAATAATGTAACTCATTATGGACAATAAATATATATTTAAGACTTAAAAAAATAATAAAAAAAAGATTGAGCTTGTCAGTATGTCATCGTAGACGAGGGAGAGGTCCATGAGAACCCAACTCCAAGAATCAATAGTGACAGCTGATGATTCAAGGAGTGGGGAGTCATGGCCCTTAGTGGTGGAACCCTGAATGGGTTATCCATCCATCAGTAAATAGCCATCCACGATCATGCAAGTGACCCTCATTAACTCAGTGGGTCAAACAAACAAATAAAACACATGAAATTAGGATAGAAATCTAATGAGAAGAAGGGTATTTAGTGGGAGGGGGAGAGGGAAGTGATGAGAAAATGGAGGATTTGGATCAAAATGCATTGCATACATACATGAATGTGCCAAAAAGAAAAATAAATAAATAAATAAATAAAGCAGCCTTATCATGACACAATATGCCAACAATGCACCATTTTTTAGTGGGCAGATGAGTGAAAAGAGTGTTTAGATTTCTCTCTGAGTACTGAGTACTCTCTGAGTAAAATAATCTTTTATTTATATACCTTTAAACTCTTGCTCAAAGCAACACCATAAAGAAAACAAATTTAATAAATCTAAATGAGGAATGATCTTTTTTAAAAAAAACTACAGATGTGATGAATATTTTCCTTTCCCCTGCAAAATATGCATAATGCAGAAGGAAATTTCTACTCTGGGGACCCATAGAAATCATGATCTTTTCCTTTCCTCTCTTTAAAGAATCCTTTGATACTTAATAGTCTCAACAGAATGTTAAGAGCAAGTGGTTTCCCCAGGGCTATAGAGGAAAAAGAAAATGGATGGGTTTTAGGACCAGCAGTAAAACTAGTAATACTTAGGCATAAAAGGAAATGTCACTGTGTCCTGGGACTGTTTGTTTTGCATACTTATGCTTTTAGTTATTTATACTCTACTTTGTTTCAAGAAGGGCTTTTGGGCTACTTACAAAAATATAGAAAGTGAAAACAAGTAAGTGAAGAATTAAGGCAAAGAGAAAATATTATGGAAAAACCAGATGAAGCAAGAGAATGAGAGGAAGGAACAAACAATGTTGCAGGGCTCTGTCTACTTCTGAAATGGGCTGGCCTTTTGGCTCAGAGCTTCCTAGCAGTCAGTATGAGGAGGGAAATGCAATGAGCTATAAGATTTACAAACTCATTAAGACTTAAGGCCACAGCTCAGGAGACCTGTACCATAATACTGGCATCAAAATGAATGCAGGTCAAAATGAAATAACTTGCTTTCTTAACAACCTTAGTAGAGAAAATAAAATGATAGAGGTAGGAGGATCCTTGTGAGTTTGAGGCCACCCTGAGACTACATAGTAAATTCCAGGTCAGCCTGGAATTGAGGCGCTACCTCAAAAAAACCAATAATAATAATAATGATTATTATTATCTTGTTTGTTGCATGTGTAGTGTGTATGGTGCAATGTGTGTACAGGGCATATGCACATGTGTGTGCAGATGTGTGCCCCATGCGTGTGCATCTGTAGGTCAGAGGAGACTCTTGGGTGCCTTCCTCTATCACTCAGCCCTGTGTTTCCTTGAGACAGTCTCTCACTATCCCTTGGAACAGTCTCTCAAACTCCAGCCATTCTCTGGTCTCTGTTCCCCACAGGACTGGGATTGCAGATGTGTGTGCCCACCTCCAGTTGTTTAGTAGGTGATGGAGAATCAAACTACGGGCAAATCAGGCCTGCTCAAGCCTAGGGCTTGCATAACAAGTGCCCTTACTTGTTGGGCCATTTTCCTAACTCCAAGCAATGAATTGACAATGGAAATTTCTTAGAACTTCTTCTATTATTATGCAGTGACATACACCAAAATATAGCCCATTTAAGATTTATTCCAGTTGAAACTGGGGTAAATCTTCAGGATCCTGGTCTGTAGATTTTTTAGGGTACTTGGAGGAAAAGATAATTCTTATACTATTTACACAAATTATTATTTAAGTTTTAATAACTATTAAGTTTAAATTTCAAGAAATATGAATACATAATATCAATATAAAATATAAAAACCTCATGTTTCCTCTCTAGGAGTACTCTTTATTAAAAGCTTTTCCCCCTAAACTATAACAGTGCATGTGTGCACCCTGCAAACTCCTGTGATGAGAGACACACACATAGACCCAGAGGCATCTTTCAGTGAGCTGTTTTAGTGCAGAGTTCAGCTTCAAGGTCCACATGGGCAAATGGAATACTTCTGTTTGCAGAGAGGGCTAGTAGCATTGGCCAGATATTTCCTCAGAAGTACTGCAGTGGGTCAGGGTGAGGCTCCGGGTCTCAAATGAACTGGGTACCTATGTCATCCTAAAATTCATAGTTTAAAATCCTCTTCAGTTCAGCAGTGGTGGCAGCAGGTCATGGAGCTTTGTTGAGGTAACTAGGCTCTGAGGGGAGTTTCCAGGATAGTGTCCTTAGTAAAAGGACCCAAGCACTTTGCTTCTTCTACCATGTGAATCATCCTCTCAGGGAAACGACACCAAATCTAGTGGGCCAGCCTCTAGAACATTAGGAAGCAAATTTGTATTTACAAGTATTATGTTATTGCCATCTGAAAGGACTGGGGAAGAGTATGTCTCTTTTTTTCTAGTTCTCATTTCCCTCTGTTAACAGACATCACACAGATCTGCTTCTAGACCAGAGCAGCGTGAATGAAAACTCAAATATATAGGAAAGGTATTGTTCTTTCTAGAAATACCCTAAAGGTGACCAAGGGCCCAAATGACCAGGAGTGGTCCATTGGTTTTCCTTAATTTCCCATTTTTTTTGGAGGGAGTAGGGTCTCACTCTAGCCCAAGCTGATCTGAAACTCACTCTGTAGTCCCAGGCTTGCCTTAAACTCATGGCAATCTTCCTGTGTCTGCCTCCTGAGTGCTGGAATTAAAGGCATGTGCCACCATGCCTGAGTTATCACTTTTAAAATTTGGCAAATTAGCCAGCAAAATGGGGAGTGAGAAAGAGATCATTTTGGTCATAGAAGATGTGTTAGTTAGGTCTCCACTGGAAGCAACAGCATAGTCAATTTAGTACAAATCTAATAGTGGTTACTTATAAAATTTACAGTCACTAATTCTGATTTTAAAATGTTTGGTTACTCAAAAATGTAAGTGGGCTGGAGATGTTCATATTCACAAATATACATAATTTATTTGCTTATTTTTGGAAACTGGAGATCATGGACCACCTATAGTATCTATCTCCCAGAGTAGAAAGCACAGTGGTAAGAGTGAAAAAAAAGAGATAAAAACACAGAGACTGGTATAATCACAGATGATGCTTTGAAGTTAGATAAGATGACAAAAATATAAATAAATAGTGATCAAATTGGAAGGGCAAATGTCATGAAGTTGAAAGTGATGAAGCCCCTCTGGGCTCTGGATGGGCTTTGAAGTCTCCAAACCAATTGCTCTCAGGTTATTGTCTTACATTTAGCAAAGAATTAATAAGAATAGATACAAAGAAGGTTAAATTATATTCATTTTAATAGAGTAGAAATAAGAGAATAATAAAAGCCAAAAAGCCCCTCCCTAGCTGAGAGGGTCCAAAGAGCAAAAAGTTGCCATGGTGACTTGGATCGGGTCTTATAAATTTACAGATGTAGATTAGACATCTTGTTTGGGTGCATCTCATTGCTAAATTCAAGTATATATGGGGGAACCTGATTGGTCATTGGGCCAGGGAGGAGAATGCAGACTAAGAAAGAGATGCCAAAGGAGAAAAAAGTCCCCAAAGATTTCTTTGAGGAAGTTGTTCCTTTTCTACATATTGAGGGCTTGCCAGGGCAGGTAGGCATCTACATTCTTTTGGACCAGTGTCTCTAAGGAACTATTAAAAAACAAAGGAAAACAAGAAACCTTGATCTTAATCCCCATCAAATTGAGAATTTGAATATGGAAAATATGATATAATTCACAATACAGTTAAAAATAAAATATAAGCAGGATAATAAAGTTGAAATAAGTAATGGCTTACTAAAGCAAGGATAGAAAAATAATCAAAAGAAAACAGTCATACAAAGATGATATCAAGTAAATAATCTTGAACTATGGAAACTAAAACAAAAATCAAACCTGATTATTTTCTTGGGAAATGACATATCTAAGCAGGAAAGGGAGACCAGGAAAGTGAAAACACAGGTGACCCGAGGGAAGCCACATGTTCAGAATGGAATCCTGGGAGGCTCTCTCAGCACTTCCTACTCTGGCCCATGACTTCAAGCACTTGGGTCCTGTGAGCACTCTCTAGTGTCTTTCCTTACCAGCTCAGGAATAGTGGTGTTTTATTTCCAACAGATGGCAGCTAAGTGTGTGGTTCCTGGGTGGTCCATGCAGCTGCTGACATCACCTCTAAACATGTTCCACATGACTTGAGTTTCAGAGTTCTGTAAATTTAGAAAAAAAACCTCATAAGCACCCGTGGAATTGTAAAGCTATTTGGTAATCCATGGCAAAGTGTTACATACTATGTAGTGCTATGGATTCTGACTCTGGAACTTCCACAGACCATCAGCTCCTGTCAGACTGTCCCCTCTCCATTATCTACATGCTGAGCTGGTGGGGTGGAGGGATGGTGATGGGAATGAAGTATATTTTCAAGTGGTTTAATAAATAATAGGGATATGTATGACAGTTATGGTATTATCAACAGATAATGGTATCTAATTATGATATATTACTTTATCTTTAAGGTAATTGCATTTCCATTGCAGTTGTCTATAAAATAACTAGTCTGCATTGGATTTTTCATTTTAGAAATGGTTCAACTTTTTCTTCTTAGAATGCCAAAAAGAAAAACAAAAATCAAAAACAGAAAAATGAATAGAGGAAAAGAATGAAACAAGAAAAAAAAATGAAGAAAGGAAATGAAGCATTAAGAAATATGTCTTTAATACTGTTGTGATAATCTTTGTACATTGCTGTAGACAGTAAATGCCATTTCCCCCATCATTGAACTATTTGTAGACAATTTTGTTGGTTTTCCTTTAAGACAAGTTCTCACACTGCAGCCTAGATTGGTCTGGAATTCACCTTGTGATAATACATGCTGTCCTTAAATTTACAGCAACCCTCTGGTCTTGGTCTTCTGAGCTTTGACATTCTAGGCATGTGCTATCAAGCAGGGGTCCTGGAGACCAGACTCTTGAAGGTGTAACTGTCACAGCAAGTACTGAAAAAACTGGAACTGGAAACTTGCTACTCTAACTTTCTACTTCCTCTTTGTCTTAAAGCTACATAAAATGCCAGCAGAAAATACAACACACAAATTACTCACTTTGCATGTAAATAGTATAACAGTCCCGGCAGACTGAGTTAAAGAAATTTATCATGGGCTGGCCAAACTTAATTGAATTGCAAATTGACACCTGATGGGTGCTGTGATCACGTGTGGGAGCATAGCTTTCACCTGAGTATGCTCCTGTTTTAGGGTCTTTTCATGTCTGTAATAAATGCTATCACATTTACTTTCCCATAGCTTTCTCTCTTGTTAGTGGAGTTGGAGATGAAGCATGTTTTCTTAACTTCCCTTGGGCCTTCAGTTACGTTGGACTGTGACTAGGCAAGTCGAGATGGGAAACCAGGAGAAACAAAGGGCACATTCTTGCATATCATGTCCTCTCCTTAAGGTCAGAGACTGCACACATGCACCCAGGCTAATGAAGACACAAAAGAAACAATTAAGGTCTTTCCACCCATTGCTATTTACTCATTGCACTGTCACATTCATCTTAATTTAGTAGGAGAAATCGTTGACATTAGCATAAACTGATTTTCTTAAATGTGAGTTCCTTGAGGGGGAAGGGATTGCATCCCATAGATAGATAAAGGTTTAAATGAGGTCAGCTGCCAGGCACCAGAGGATTACCTCCTTGGAGCAGAGGCACAGGCACGCACAGCTCTGCCTTGCCTCTCACTGACTCTGGAACTTCCACAAAGCACGCAGCTGTCTCAGGAGCCTTCCCCCTCCCGTTGGCAGGAGTTAGGGGAGGCAATAAAATACCTTTATTTTTAAGTGATTTAAGAATCCATAAAGATTTTTATGATGAACTGTTATGGCATTTTAAACATATTTCGTATACATATTTATAAACCTATTAAATCAGAACATATTATTTTATCTTTGATTTCTTTTGGAAATTCATGAACAAAATAACTTTAGTAGTCCTAATAATTGCCCATAGGAGGCAGTGAACTAAGGTGAGTGACAAAAAGCCAGGAGTCATTTAAATTCAACCAGTGTTTATTAACTTCATTTTCATATGTCAGATCAAGCTAAGATGAACTCGGCCCCAGTCCTCATAGATTGGTATTTCAGAGAAGGTAGGCAAAAAGTTAACCAATCAAGTACAAACTATCAACAAAGTAGACAAGTATCTCCAAGGCCAGAAAGAAGGCTCTGAAACAGGGCAAGCAGTGGAGAATGGGCTGCTCAGGAGAATGGGCCATGGGCACAGGCAGGCAGAACCCCTGGAGGTGACCTTTCTGGAGTTCAAATAAGGTCTCAGCAGCAAAAGCTTTAAAATGGGAATTTGCAGTTTAAGATCTAGGTCTGAGAATAAGCATGACCATTTAGGAGCATAGAGTTCATTTACCTAGGACTCTTGGCTTTAGGTTTGTAAAAATCAAAATAATGACTATGTTGAGAACTGAGGCAAAAATTAAAGCTTTTTTGTGGCAAAGTGCCCGAGACATTGTAGGCCTTCAGAAAACGTGGTTATTTCCTTCTCTGCCAGAACCCTAAAGCTGCTGATGACTTCCTGACGGAAGCCACAGCATCAGCAGCGACAACAGAATGCTAAAGCTTTCTAAGGATGGCTGTCACTGTGGAATCAGTAGCACTTGATAAAACAAATTAAGAAAGAAAAAGAAATGTCGAAGCTTTCAATCGAATTCTGCTATACCCTAACAACCATGAAGGTCACAGAACCATACCTGGTTTTTAAATCTGAGTGTATTTCAGTGACTGCAAAGAATCCGGACTGAAATGCACCAGATTGAATCTTTACTGGATGAGTTTCAGCAGCACATTAGTGTCCATTTAATTGGCTTTTCAGCCTGAGTTCATTTAATCTCTTTTACATTGAACAGCCTCTTATAAAAGATTTCACAAGGCTGCTGTATAACCACCAGGATTATTTTACTATCTATAGACATTTTGCATTTTAAAAGCTCTATGAAAACACGCATCTGTTTATATGACCTTTCATAACTAATTCCAGTTGGGTTCTGTCAACCAATTGTTAATGCTTGTTTTCTTAACAAGCAAGTAACCTTCCCTTTCTTGGAGCAAGAACACTTGATGCATTAAGCGATTAGAACAATTTAAATCCTGAGCTAACATAGTTCACCAAAACATCTTGCTCTGAGTTCAAACCCTAGCCATAAAATGATTCGCAGTAGAGCAATCTCTGGGATTAATATCAGTGAGCATATATGAGTACACTTTGGAACAACAACAACAACAACAACAACAACACACACACACACACACACACACACACACACACACACACACACACACACACTCCTTAGCTGCCTTCATGTGGGAAGCCAGGTCTGGATTCACAGTGGCCTAGATTTCCCCTTGGACTTCGACTTCAATTATGTAAGATTTCTGAGATGTAGAATAAGACATGTTGTTTTTCTAAGGAATGACCATCCTACCTTAGTTTGAACAGCAGGTAACTGCTTTGTCCTGTTGCCCCTGCTGAGACCTCTGATCAGCACATTAAAGTGACCAGGAAGAGTGAAGAGGAAGCAAAGATGTTCATTGTCCACATAGGTTTACAGAGAGATAGAAGGAAACAACCAAGAATGCATGGAAGTTTCCCTACTGGGAGAGCATGAACTATCAGAAATATACAAAGTTGTGGCACAAGTGATGGAATCAATGTGAAATACCTTTTAGACAAAGCCTGAGTGAGTCATCAGGATAAACTCAATCCTGTATGGAGAGACTGAAGAAGAAATAATTTCAGTTTGGACTATTCCTAGGAACATAGGAATTCTTTCTGAGAAGGAAACACATAAGGAGATACCTGTTACCTGAGAAGAATTATAATAATCCAGTAACACAAGTATTTGTCTCTGCTTTCTCTTTATTCTTGGCATTTCCTTCTTGAAATTCTTGAATGCTTTCTGTCTGCTTACCTAAATCTCTACTTTTCTACTAAAACCTTACCTCTGTGAAGTTTCTTTTACTGATCCTATTCTTTGAAATATTTTTCTTGATTTTCTTTCACTATTCTTTTATTATTGAGCCTTAAAGCCAGAACAATCCCAAGAAAACAGATTATCCCAGAAAAGGAAATGGAATCATGCTATTAATGGAGTTGGTAGACTTGATCCCTTTAGGACATATAGGTGCAGAAATTGTTGACCTTTTGCTCTGGTAGAAGAGGAAAGGAGATTTTTGGAAGTTGGTTAGTGAAGGTGTGATGCCACATGGGTAAAGTGATTGAATCTCTTCCAGTATTGTCTAGTATTGATCCCCACTAGAAAGAGAAATGAATGTTAGAAGCAGAAGGAATGTCATATGTCATAGTCAGCCACACGCCACTGGGATGAATCTTCAAACCAGGCACAATTTGGGGGAGGAAAGTTTTTATTTGTAGCTATAGATATAGGGGAAGTTCCAGAATGCAAAAGAGGCTGCTCCCCTTTCACAGGTCCAAGCAGAGAGAGAAACCCATCACCAATACCACATGCACAGAACAGGAAACAGGCTGGAGGGTCAAAGAGAATTTCTTCTCCTTTATATAGGCTTAGGGTGGGGTCCTGCAACCCTATTCCAGAATCAATGGCTTCCTGAGTCTCTGGAATTTCCTTCCTGCATGACCCACATAAGAAAGGATGTTTGCATCCAGCTTCTTTGAGCTTCTTTACATCTTGCCCCTTGCTGAGAGTCTGCCTTCCTGTAAACATCCTCAGAGACCCACTCAAGATAATTAAAAAGATCAAGTTGACAACAAAACCTAACCATCACAATATAGATGAAAAAACATGGTGAGGCATCAGAGACTAGCAGAGTTGCCTGGGTTCCATAAAACCACTTTGGAACATAGATTATGAGAAGGACCACCCTCAATCCTACTCTACCTCCTCTTATAGCCAGATTCCAGACCTTCGCTGTCCACTTAAGACTCAGGATGCCACTGGGGCTGTAAACATGCCAGACTGTATCCCCACAGGTAGCATCAGGAGCAGTAGTCAACACTCCACATAAAGAGATTTTCAAGGGAAAATGCAACACCCTACACAAGATTCTCAGGACATTATAGAGGAGGGAAAGATGTTAGGTGACATTTTCTGGGCAAATAAGAAACAATTTCTATTCAACCCAAATCTGTGGTTACTTACAAGAGCATTGCTGAAGGGTTGCATACAGGAGCTTGGGTGACTCAAAGACATCGGCATCATCAAAAGCCCACTTGAACGTGGGTGATGACGCAAGAAAGCATTGCTGGGGGTTCTTGCATAACTTACCAATAGCTACTGAAATCTCTTTCACAGCAATTGGTTACTACTTATGAGTCTCATAAGTTTTTGAGAGCTGTGAGACTTATGGATACCAGGAGAGAATGTGCCAACTTGGAGGAAATAGGTACAAAATACTTCACCACTTCCTCTGGATTATAATTCTCCTTCCTCTTCTGCTGGGTTCTCCCAGACTTGGAGGTGGTGATAATAGATATTTATTTTCTTTCATATATAGATGACCATTGGGCAATTACGTCACAACAGTAATCACTTTTCAGCAGATTGACTGGTTATAAGTCCCTACAGTAACCACTATCTATGTATCTACCCTCCACAACCAAGGCTGAGGAGAGCAGTAGTATAAATGTATATGTAAAAACAGACATGAAGGCAATTTGACAGGCCTATCCTATTCATTAAAAAATAACACAGCAGTTGTTTCCCCACTGGGGTCCATAGGTTTTTGCCTTGGGTTTAATACCAAAGATGGATTGTTTTCTATGGAGCAGGCATTAAATCCAATCTGAAGGGAGTTTGTTGCACCCATAATAGTTGTGCCACTTTTGAACCAGTGAGCACATATTGCCTGACATATTGGTATTATAACATGAAGAGTTCATAACTAAGAAGGACCCATGATGATATACTTTGTGCATCCTGCATAGTGCTGCCTGGCACTGTGAAAGCCAGCTAAGCAGGGAGAGAGGCTCCAGCTTATTCTTAGCAATATTTCTCCATATTTAGCCAAAGTCTGCACTGTCTTCAGCCATCTGGTTTTACCATATACTTCAGGCATTCAACCTATAAGAGTATCTAAACTTTCTGGCTTGTGGAGTCCTCAGAGGTTTCCCTGGTCTGTATCTCATATGGAAATAGTCCAGTTTTGACACTGGGATATAGTTAGATAACTTTATGGCATTTGGGGTTGCCTTTTCACCCACATAGGGTGCTTTTGTTTAAACCCTTTAACTGCTATTTTTACAGTTTGCCTTTTCAAATCTGTACAAAATTCAAGGGTTAGAATTATAAAATAAATCCTTTAACAGGGGGTTGGGCAAAATCTCGCAAGGCCCATTGCTGTGGCCAATTGGTCTTGTGACTCAATAGCTAAGGTGATAATTAAGAAAAGTTAGCAAATTCCAATATAGTACAAAATGTCTTATGCCTTAACTTGAATCAATTGTTTCATCAAAAGGGCAACATTGGGCCCACAGCAGGGATAAGATGCATTACTTTATTCAGCTTCCCGTAATCCATAGTCATGTTCCATGAGCTCTCCTGCTTCCTCACCCTGGGGCTTTGCTGTGAGCTCTATAGGGCTGGATCACACTGTTCCATCTGGGGGCCAACAGTGAGCAGGCCTGCATTGTAGCCTATTCCCCAAGCTGACTCCAACATCCAAGCTGAGTCCAGGCTTGGCTTGCTTCTCCATGAGCCACATTTAGCTATTGAAAGGGCCTAAGGCTAGGTGAACAGTCTCCACTCTTAGTACAGGGGAGAAATGCACACAGCATACACTGCTAGGACAAACTTGATCCTTTTCATCTACACTGCTCTGCCACTCATTCTTTCACCCCTTTGGTGAACTATGATGTGGGCTTTAAAGTCTTCCAGAGGTTCATTAGCACATCATTTGCCTCTTGATTATTTCCCTCCACCCTCGGAAAATAGACACAAGTCTTAGACATTTGCTTTCAAGTGACCTAGACAGACCCCTCCATTGACTTTTCCTTTCTTCCTTACTTCAGCACTTTACAAACTCACTTGAAAGCCAGTCTAAACTATTCAAAGCCCCCGGAGCATCTTCTACTTTATAAGGATTGTCACAGTCAGCCACACACACAGAACAGGAAACAGGCAGGAGGGGCAAGGAATCTCTTCCCCTTTATATAGCCTTAGGGTGGGGTTCTTACAACCCTTTTCCAGACTTAATGTCTTCCTGAGTCTCTGGAATTTCCTTCCTGCACTGCCAACACAGGAAAGGATGTTTATTTCTAGCTTCTTTGAGCTTCTTTACATCCTGGCCCCTACTGAGAGGCTGCCTTCCTGTAAACATCCTCAGAGACCCACCAGGAGTTACTAAAAAGGTCAAGTTGACAACAAAACCTAACCATCACAAGGACCATCGGACTTTGGCAATCATCCACGAAAGCCCTATTCCAGTCCTCAGGTACCTCTTGAACGAACTGTTTTTCTTGTCAGTGAGCACAGTTCTAACCAGCCCAGTGAAGTGGACATCAAACACCACCCCTCACATGCTCAGTTCCTGTAGTAATGCCTCTCCTCCATCTCTTGTCTCCCAGACTTTCTTCAGGAACAGCCGATTGTCCTTAAGTGCTCTGTGTTCCTTCATATTTTCTCAATTTACGCAACTGTTGTTTCAAGGAGAAATGAGTAGCTATCTATGACACTCAGAATGATCCCATATGCTAAGCTAGGAAATGCTCTTTCATTTCTTATATAAAAGTCTTCCCCGTGACCTGGCTGGTCAGCTCGGGTACGTAGAGCACACTGCTGATAATGAAAGTTTTTCCCAAATTCAAGCAGTTTGGAGACAGTTTGTCCTGGTTGTCATCATTTCCTGTACTGAACCATCATCAAAGCTTCCCTCTGCATGGTGAATCATGGGTTTTCTTTCCCCTGAATTAAAGGTTGGATCTAAGGGTGTGTCTCTATCACTCCTTCTCTTCCTCGTCACTGTTCAGTTTTTCTAATGGGTTCCAACATTTTGGATCCCAGGAAGGACTCTTTTGGAAAGACCCAAGTTTTTGCTCTGTTCCCCTTGTGCCTTGCCAGCTGCAAGAAATGCCAAGCCAACACCTCCATCTCATCCTTCCTTTTTCCACATTTCCTGCCAAATCAGAGGTTAATGCAGCAGATAACATCTGACTTTCTTTTTCCTACAATGATTCATTCCTGACACAAGCAAGTTCTTTCTGGACAGACAGTTGCATGTTTTACCAACCACAGGAAAGTCCACATAACCACAGCCACAGCCCACTAATGATCCTGTTCCATGTGCTGTTTTCAGGGATTCCAATATATTCTCTGGACCATCAAACTTAAGTGTGGGGGAGGGGATTTTATCAGTTCTTGCATGACAAACCTCATAAGTCAAACAGGCATGCCACCTTACAGTGGAATATGGCCACCCTGGGAGGGAGTCCCTCACTTCGGAATTCTGTGCTCTCAAAATACTGGGTCTTGGTTGCATGTCATATCACACAAGCTTCACAAGCAGAAGATTTTCTCTGGCTGAGAGTAATAAAGAAGACGAAGCAGGTCTTGGAGACATGAAGTATCCTCATACTGTTGCTTTTGATGATGCAGGGAATCAACATAGGTATGTAGCTGGGGGGGGTCCCTAGATGCTGACAGTGATCTCCATCTGGTAGGTGGTAGGGACACAGAGCACTTTCTAAAGACCACAGGGACAACCTGAATGATCTTGGTGACGATTTTCCCTAGAGCATCCCAATGATGGACTAGCTAATGGACATCTTCATTTCGACCCTATGAAACCAGAACACAGAAACCAACATTTTACACACAGAACTGTGTGATAACTATATTGGTTTTACATTCCTAAATTGACTTTTAACAACTTTCTGCTGAAGCAAACAACAGATATATTGAGTGCTCACCTGTTTTTCCTCTGTCTTTAATATATGTGGACAAGATTGGTTTCAATGACCCTTATGTTGTTCTTACTGAGATTTCTGCAAGGACTTGAATCACAGAGGATAACATTTAGTGTCCTGTTTTTCTCTGGCTCTGTGTCCCCAGCTTTTTAGATGTGAAAAGTGCTATGCTACAAAGTTTGTTACACGTGCTGTACACCACTGCCAATTAAAGAACATACCAGGCTGGCCCAGCAAATGACACCCATACGATGTGATGTGATGTGCTTTGCTCAGCTGAGGTAGTTGTGGTCTATCTAGCAGACATCCAGCCCACCCTAGAAAACTGATGAACAAACTTTGCAAAGACCCAACAGTAATGTTAGATGACTTCAGCTATGCAAGCAACATCACCAGAATCTTGTGATTATCATATACCATTTAGCGAACATGATGATTAATATCTATTGTCAACTTGATTCAGACTAGAAATCAATGGATACATGTGTCTTGAGCAGGTCTGTGAGGTCATTTCTTAACTGAAGGACAAATCCTTCCTCTAGATGGGTGACCCTACCAGTAATGGATTGCATATCAGGAAACTCCAAGAGAACACAGAGCCTCTGACCTGGCTGCCCCATGGTACTCAGTGTGGGCATCTTTCCTGTTGCTGCTAACCTCAGACATCATAACACAGTTTTATCAGCCTTCCAATTGGACTAAAGATCAACAGTTCTCCAAGAATTCTCTAGGCCTTCAGTGGTGGATTGGGGCTGCAGAAGCATTCAGCCTCAAGGACTGAGAAGCAACCAGGTTCACATACTCTCCAGCCTCTGACAGCTATTGTTGGACTGCCTGGCTAGTATTCTGAAAGCTAATCTAATAAAGTCCCTTTATAATACATACTCAATCTATTGGTTCTACTTCTCTCAAGAACCGTGATGAATACAGTGACAATGAATAAGGCACATTGACCCGAAGGGAAGTTTTGCTCCTTCTGTGTTCTTTTCCTTCTTTTTCTTGCCTTAGGAACATGTTTCTATGTTGTTCTAACTCTAATGTATTTACATTAACATTCATTTCTTAACATTAAATAAGTAATATCATATTTCAGTAGTCATTTTTTAAAAATTAGAGGGAAGCTCTGTGCGGTAATCATTTGAGAAATCAAACAAGGGGACTCTAAGATGTTCTGAATAGTTTTCTGCTCCCAGGAGTACTGGAGACCAGAGAAGGGACAAAGAAAGACAGAAGGATCTGCAAAGAGGGAAGAGAAATACATCTAATCTTGGTTTATTATAACAGCATTCAAGTTCACAAACATCCTCCTAAAATCCAGTGTGTGTATGTGTGCGTGTGTGTGTGTGTGTGTGTGTGTGTGAGAGAGAGAGAGAGAGACAGAGAGACAGAGAGACAGAGACAGAGACAGACAGACAGACAAACACCTTCAAAAGATTTTACACCACTGGATGTTTTATTTTGCTGTATATTTTAAAATCGCAAGCCCAGTGTATCCTGAATAAAGTAGGGCCTAGATCAATACATATTAATAATAATGATGAAGAAACAAGAGAGTGAAAGAAGACAGGTTGTGTGAACTACTAGTTTTCAACATCTCCTAAATGTTTTATGTTATCCTGGGAAGTTATACTCTATATTTAGAATGAATAAATTCAGGTAAAATATCCTTAAGTGACCTTTTTATTTTTGTTAATTTAATATGACATAATAAATTAAAAATATTTAGAAAGAGAACTAAATGTGGAATATATAAATTAAAACATATAATAGACTAAAAACTCAAGACTTTGAAACTACCAAAGTCAAGAAGTACATTTTCAAGAACCACCTACTGATGGCAGCCAATGGAAAGCAGAATTCAATGAATTAAGCAGTGTTTCCATATGCCCTGGGCAGAAGACTTGCTGGAAGGCAACTGTTATATAAAGGTTATAGCATAATGTTAAATTTGCTTTTAATAACTCCATGCAGAACATGCTAAAAATTATAAATAATGCAGAATATATTGAAATAACATGTGTGAAAAGATTTAGTCTGAAATTCATTTTATTTAGAACACTAATGCTTGGAATTTCCTTATACTGGGAATTTCCACTAGTTATGATATTCATTTGGAATCCACACATTTTTCTCTAGATTATTAAAAGAATTTTGTTATAAGTTTAAGGACTTTTACCTACTTTCTTCTTGATATAAAAGCAATATAACTTCTACTAGTCGACATGATCTTTTTAAGTTCAGTGTCTGCCATTTTTTATTATATGATTTGCATAATACCTGACCTTAATCTATTGCCTTTGCAATCATGAAAAAAAATGACATTTGGCTGAATGTCCAAATACTATTGAGGACTCCAGTTCAACATAAATATAAATTAAAGGGAGAGAGAATGGCCTTTAAATGCTCGATCATGTTTGGTTTTTTTTTTTTTTTTTTGCCTGTGCATGGTGGTGCTGCTCATGTGGTATGTACACATGTATGTGTTGATGTGGTGCCCTGTGCACTTACATGCACATTCACTTGCAGCTGCTATAGGAGAACACTCAGTGTCCACATCCATCATTCACCCACCTGTTTTTTTGTGTGTGTTTTTCCTCTTGCTGTCAATCACATAATCTTAACTCCTGTTCTCATGTAAATTTTTCATGATACCAGGTGTGATAGTTTGAATGTGATAGTTTAAATGTATGGTGTTTTATTAAAACTGAGACAACAGCTTCAGCCCCTAGCAGGCAGAGCCCTGCTAGAAGGAGTGTTATAGTTAACTTTCTCATTGCTGCGCAGAAAGAACCCAAACAAAACCAGTCTGTGGAGGAATGGGTTTATTTTGGCTTAACAGACTTGAGGAGAAGCCCCATGATGGCAGGGGAAAGGATGGCATGATTAGAGGAGTGAACATCACCTCCTGGCCAACATCAGGTGAACAACAGCAGCAGCAGAGTGTGCCAAACACTGGCAAGGGGAAGCTGGCTTATAATACCCATAAGCCCACCCCCCCAACAAAACACCTCCATCAAAATTTTAATTCCCAAACTGCCCAACAGTTGGGGATCGAATATTCAGAACACATTTATTTGTGGGAGACTCCTGGATCAAACCATCACAGGGGGCATGTCACTAGGGATGGATATTGGAGTCCAGCCCAAAGGTGGATTTGGGGGCAGATCTGATTCCAGCCCTACTGTGTTTAGAGCAGTTTGAGCTCTGGCTATTTGCGCTTTCTGGTTGTGGTGGCTGTTTGATGGGGCCTCTCTGCTATTGATCTATGAAAGTGAGCCAGTTTCTTCTGCCATTGATGCTGCTTTCCTGGATTTTGTAAAATGGAAATAAACCCTTTTCCTTCCATAAGCTCTATCTGGTTGGATGTTTGTCCCAGCAGAGAAGTTGACTGTAACACCCAGAGATAGTAGATTGAATGTGGCTACATTTTGTTGCTATTCTTCCTGTGGAAGGGAGTTTAATTTCTCCTTCATGAAGTTTGCGTTGGCTTTTAAAAAATTTAAAGGGGACAGAAATAGATATGCCTTAATAGCAAATTCCTCTTAGTGACATGAGGCAATCAGAAACATCATTTGAGGTTAGTATGGGACAAGGAACCCTATGGGGCACAGGAATGGCTGTGCTGACCCTGAGCAATTTTGGGATGACTTGACAGCTTGGGCTCAAGTCATATGAAGATATCTTCTCTTTCCCCCATCGTGATTGGTTCTAGCTACTAGTTGGAACCTGGGTTGGACTGTGGCATGGAATAAAGATCTACATGCAAAGTCTCCATGTGGACTACTTCGTGTTTTCTGAGTCTGGTTTCTGGTTCCAGATGATATACTTACTCTGTGGTCTCTTAGGATCTTGTGTAGAGGGCTGAAAATATCTTTTCTGATGTAGTCATGCTTGCTGAGGGTAAGAAGGAAAATAAACTTCAAGTATGAAATCTTGGGGTGTTTTCCCTGGGACTGAAGAGTTTTCCTGAAACGTGTCTTTGAGAGCTAGAATAACAATAGTTTCTGACAGACCAGGGCACCTTGGCTATTCAACTAAACCCCATGTTCTGTAGGAAGACAGTATTTACATTGTATTAACTAAGAGATAGAGCTGGGGATATCTGTAGAAAGTACGGTGAGGACTTGTTCAGAAACACGTCAGTGGGGACACAATGATGCAGTGTCATCAAGCAATTTGAAAGGTGGATATTTTTCTCTCTTTTTCTTCAGATTAGTGGGTTTTAGGAACTAGACTGACTATTCATAAATATCTGTGGAATAATTTGTTGAGTAAACAATCAGTCCTATAACATTCCAGTCCATAAACTGTAGCGGATCTGTGACTTTTCTACCTGATGCCGAGTCATATGAACAGACTGAATGCCACTTACAATGGAAGGACATCATCATTCCAGGGCACGAGAAACTAGAAAACTAAGCAAAATCAATGTAGCTTTGGAGAATGTCACTTTGCCCCATGGGAACAGCCTCTGACTTCTCTCTTAGGTGACTTCACAGGGAGACTCTTGAATAATTAAGTATGGTGGGGACAAGATGAGGAGTGCCCAGAGGACCCTACATTGGCCCAAAATCTAGGTTGTTTCTGTCATGATAGCATCCCTTTGGCTGAAAGCTCTACTCTTGCCCTCTGTGAAGTCAAAGAAGGGTCGAGGAGCAGTGTTTCTGCCTTCAGAGCATTCACAAAGAGGAGAGGGAAGAGGGCAAACTCTAAAATCAGAATGCAAGCGTGTGCACACGGAACATGTCACGACACAGTGAGCAGAGTTACACACATCAGATTCTTGTGAAGAGAACCCAAAAGCAGTCCTCATCACAAAATACTGAAATATACTTTTGTAGTATTCCTATGCACAAAAATACTTCCCTTGTATTTTAACATTTATTTATGATTTATGTATGCACCAGGGTCTCTTAATGATGACTGTAAAGAAACACCAGAGGCATACATCACTTTTTTGGGTTTGGCTTGTCATGGTGGTTGGGAAATCTAACTTAGGCTGTAAGCTTTGCAAGCAACTGCCTAATTTAACCACTGAGCTAATTTCTCAGCCCCGACTTTTAGATACTTTAAAAAGCATCCTTATCGAGTTGAAATTAATAAAATTTCCCTTTGATATTCTATATATTAAAGTCTGATGTAATATTGTAATTCACTCTCATTAAATATCATCTAAAATATAATTAGAATAATTGATTCAAAACACTTAAAAATACTTTTCCTTTGTAATACTTAGGGCAAATATGTAGGCCTCATATTCTTTCCATGAACATTACAAACATAAACCTTCTGACAAATTCACATTTTCCTCAAGGAGGAGGGAAGTGTTGTAGTCACATCTGTGAAGGATTTGCTTCTGGCAAAAGTGAGGAATTCACATCTCCAACAGTTTAACCAGAGCTCACTGTTTTAGAGCAGAGAGGAAACTATCAGTGACCAATCAGCTACCAGGTCTGTGCTATGCGCTCTCTTTGCACCAGCTGCGGTTGGGTATCACTAATCTCTATTGATGAGTAATGTGAGAATCAGAGAGATAATAATGCTGTGCTATAAGCAAGGAGAAATCCCAGGATTTGAACCAACAATTTTCAGACTCCCATGTTTTACTTTAGGATTAATTTTCCAAGAGTAACTCTGCCATCGAACACTACATCATTCCATATAGGCTATAAATTTTTCTGAGAGAACTATCTATAAAGTTAAATAATTCTGGTGGTAATTATTGAGATTTGATGGGAAAGTATTACTTAGTTGTCAAAGGAATTAAAGCCATTTGAAAATAATCATCTTCAACAGTTTCCTATCATTTAAAAACTATTGAAAATTGGAGTTGCTTAATACTGTAGCCTGTAATTCACCTTTGGACAGTAGTAATGAATTCTTCGCTATGAAAAGTTAGGAAAAGAATGTGGAGTGTGGTCAGCCAGCAAGGTGGCCTGCAATCTTTTTCACGTCCTGCATTCATGCCTGGTACAGTCCTCTCCCTTACTGAACAGGGCTGGCTGAGAATCTGGGAAGTGAGGAATGTTTGTAGATTTGCTGCTCTTTGAGGTGATTTGTTCCACAGAAATAGGTAACTGATAGATACGATGTAAACTTCCATCTCCTCTCTCTTCGGTTTCTAAGTATTTTACATTAATACATTAACATCCCAGAATTTATAAGCATGTCTGATATTTGTCTCTAATATCTATTTTATCTTAATTTTGAATGGTTGCAGTGAAAATTTACATCTTCCATAGCTGGTGACTAGTCTTTTCCACCCTTTTGCATATTTAAGATTTAAATTGCATTGAACTCGCTAAATTTCATGAAGTAGGATTTTAAAAAATAGGTTCATATGTATTCTATTCCCAGTTGTACCACAGTGTCAGAGTTATAACTCGCTTGTGACCTGCTTTTTCTGTTTCTGTGCCCATAATGTCTTTTTATGCATGAATTTATGCACTTAATGAGATATATCAGTGCATAATCATTTCTAGCACATTAGGTCTCCATTCTGCCTACTGTATGGCTGAATATTTTTCTGAGCTATAATTTCAATTACTTCTTAAGAAATGCAAGGATAACAGAGAATATGCTCAATACAACAGAGGATGCTGTGACTTTTTCTGGGTTCATGTGAACAAATGATGCCTACATAGGGCAACAACAGACCCAAAGAAAAGATTACTAGGCCAAGTCTAGCCTAGAGAACCCATTTATTGAGGCTACTTAATAGGAGTCTGGGTGAGGGATCTCTTACAGGAGCATGGGTGACAGACAGTTCATGAAAACTGCCTCCCTGGAGTTCTGTATATGACTCTGCAGCAATTATTACAACTTTTACCTTGGGAAGAGGCCAGTGAATCATAACTCTCAGGAGCTTTCTTAGCTTTGTAAGTTTCAGTAACTTCCTTCCTGGGGGGCGGATTACATATTGCTTACTTTCTGAATTTCATGAGCACCTCTTACTCGAGGAGGGAGCGTTTCAGTTTAGTAGTCATAGCTACACAACACAGATGAATGCTAGAAGCATGGTCTCTGGAGTCAAGTGGCTCAGTTCAAACAATAGTTTGAGTATTTATTAGCCCGATGGCCATGTATAAGTGTGTTAACATGTGTGGTTGAGGAGGGTGTATCAGTGTTCTAAACTAGAAGGAAGATAATAAGATAACCTATCTTTGGAAGATTTTATGAAGATTAAACAATGCACATTAGGAATTTCTAATAAATTTAAGCATTTGTTTCTTTTATTTACTGCTATTCATAGAACATCTTTAATCTGGGCACGTCTTTCATCAAACTTAGGATATTTTCAGTTGTGTTTTATACTATTGGTCAATTTCATTATATTTTTTTTCTTCTTGGATCCATATATGTTAGATACATGTGTATTACAATATATATACATATGTACATATGTATATATTAGATAATTTGATATTTAACAGGTCCCCATTGTTCTTCTATCTTTATAATACTGTTCCTCTCTGTTCTTCACATTGGATAATTACCAATGGTCAAAATTTAAGCCAGGCATGGTGATACATGCCTTTAATCCTAGCACTCAGGAGGCAGAGGTAGGAGGATCACCATGAGTTTGAGGCCATGCTGAGACTACATAGTGAATTCCAGGTCAGTGTGGGCTAGAATGAAACCCTACCTCGAAAAACCAAAAAAAAGTTGACCTACTCTTTTTCACTATTATTACTTTCTGTTGAACTTGGTTTGTTAAGTTCATGCTGTAAAATTTCTAGCTAGTAGACACTATATGTTAGTTCTCAAAATTTTGTTTTCTTAATTTTAATTTTATATTTTTTGCTAAGATTCCTGTGTCTTTTTTCATTCTGAGGATATGTAATTTTACTTTATCAAGGATACTTATTATAGCTATTTTAAAATTCCTTGCCTG
>PVHP010009852.1:35433-48764 GCA_004024765.1 Zapus hudsonius | reverse complement strand
TTGTTTTTTTTTTTTCCTCTTAGAAAACTTCTAACCATTCTTCAAAGCTCAGCTCAGGTGTAACTCCATTTTGGAAGCATTCTCAGATCCCATCAGAACCGGGAGCTGTCCTTCAATGTGCCAGTGAATATGTATAACTTTCTATTAGCATATGGCATATTACACTAATATACACAAGCATTAGAGTTATGTTTTTTTTCCTTTATAGGAGTTATTCATTTTGGGCCTTTAATTCCTAGAGTAATATTTTGGACTGAAGGAGTTCTCAGTCAATATTTGCAGACATGTGTTGGATACTTGATTATAAATAAAATATTTAGTTTGGAAATTAGAAGGAGAGCCTGAAGTGTCTATAACTACATAAAATAATTGGTTTTAGGGCTGGAGAGATGGCTCAGCGGTTCAGGCACTTGTCTTCAGTGCCTAAGGCCCCTGGTTCAATTCCCCAGGACCCACATAAGTCAGAGCCACAAGGTAGTGGCCCTGGTGCTCGCTCTCTCTCTCTCTCTCTCTCTCTCTCTCTCTCTCTCTCATCTCTCTGCTTGAAATGAATAAATAAAATAAATAAAATAATTGGTTTTAGTTCTTATAAAAATGATCATAGCCATTCAAAATTAAGCAGAAGGAAGTACAAAACATGAAAAAGAAAGCACTCATTTAATTTCCTAGGAAAAGAAAAGCCCAGGTTAATATTAAGAGAATTCTGTTCTCATATCTCTTTATGTCCCTATTCAGATATGTGTCTCATATCTCTTTATGTCCCTATTCAGATATGTGGAAACAACTGTATAAAACTTGGAAATGATTTACAATACTAAATATAATTTTAAAGTTGAATTATACTTGAATATTTTCAAAAGAGTGAAATGAAACAAAAGATCTATTGAACTGTGGTTAAATCTTTCTTCACTACAAACAAGGTCATGTCCAAAAGTTCTCCCTGCACTGAAGACAGAAAGATTAAGAGGGATATTAAAAGTTCAAAAACACTGTGCTTTTTCTTATTATGGATTTCAATTTTATAGTGTTAGCTCCCTGCTAAGACAGAGTAAGGAAATAGCTTTCTCATATCTCCCTATCTTTTCTCTCACTACCTCTAGGGTATTGTTCATTATATTTTAACTTTTATTTTTTCAAATATCATATTTCTATACTTTTGAAATTAAGCAATCTCACCAAGATGTGTTCTAGTGTCAAACAATCTATATTAGGTTTTTTTTTTTTTATTAGCACATGTTTTTGCTTTGTAAAGGTTCCGTTCATTTTGAAGAAAATATTTTCTGCTGTTTTGATAAATGATTTTGATTCCATCAAATGGATTCCTGATCTTTAATGAATTTTTCTTAATTGAATAATTTTTATTCTTCCTTACTATTCTATTTTATTTTGTCTCTGTTCTTTTACATTTATATGTATTGTGTGAAACTAAATATTTAAACTTTTAAATTAAAAAAATTATAAGGAAATGTGTTTCTGGATGCAAAGGCATTTATCTGTGTCTTCAAAAGCTCCATAGTAATAGTTAAACACCAGAGACCTTAGTTGTTAGAGGCAATTTATGAGGAGTACAGGAAAATAAGAATGGAGGTAGCTAGAAGGTTGTTCTCACTGGTTGCTTATTATCACACCACAGACACATATAGGAATCTTGGCCTAATCTTGATAGTGATACACAACTTTTTGCATACACCATTTCCTCATTGGACATATAAATTTGGTGGCATAATCCTGTGTTATGATCATGGCACATAAAGGTGATATGTTGTTACTGATCCATAGCAGGTGCTCAGGATAAAGCAGGAGAACATTTTCAAGGCTGGCTTAGTCCTCTTCTGACTTCCACGTCCCCTTGCAGAGCTGCCCTTGAGTCCTGATACTCAGAAGGAAGGCAGATTAGGGAGACCTGAATCCAAGACCCACCAAAGAATCAAACTTGGATTAACAGCTAGCACCAGATATGCTCACTTGGTCTGAATTTAAATTCATGGTCCATGTCCTCTTGTGATAGAAGATACTCACAGAGTTCCAGGAAGTGCTATTATGGTGATAGGTGACAGGTACTAATGCATATCATGTGTTTAGAAGCAGTACAAGTGATTAATTATGACATTATGAATGGTACTATTATGCCCATTTTTGAAAAAGCTGAGCTCCACAAAAGCAAAGTAAGGGTTAAAATAGTTAAAAAGGAGAGGCAAAGGAACAGAGGCTATGAATGGTCTTTCATGAATAGATTATCATTTGAGGCAATTTTAAATATCACAATGAATGGAGAGAACAGATTTTCACATTTCCTTTTCTCGGGAATAACTTGATAATTTATCCACCTGGAGCCTGATAAACATGCATAAAATCAAGATTGATAAAGAAACAGACATGAATCAGTAGACCTGTTGCATCCCAGCCAACCAAAAATACAAGGGAAAGTACTGGGAGATTATTTTGTATGTGGGAATGCCAGTTTTGAAGCTTCCTGTTATCCTTTGGATGAGTTGGAATAATCCCATGGCAAGATATTGGCATTATAGAAATCTTATCTCTGTTTTCAATCAAGCCTGAGTATACATCTTGCCTCCTCCCCCGAGTCTTGTCTAAAGGATCATCTTTTACATGGAAATGCAATTACAAGCTGGTCTCAGTATTTTTCCAAAGAATAGGAAATAGTCTCAAGATGAGCACCTGTTTTGTGCACCTGTTTTGAGCAAGGGTTAACCTGACACATCCATATTAACCATGCAGGTTCTAAACACACACCCATCATCTTCATTAGCAAAACCTTATTTTCTTACTTGGCATCTCCAGGGACCTTCACACATTAAACTTATTTGCTCTCTATTTTACCTGAAGCCTCCTCATTTCCCAGCTTAAACTCTGCAGCTCCTTAGAAGATATACAGTTTGATGTCCTGTTGTCTTTGACCTTGAAAACATTCCAAAATGCTTGCTACTTCACAGGTGTCTGTCTCTGCAATCAGCTGTTATTTTTTTTCCAAACAGAGTTCTGCCTCAGACATTTCTTTGTTTCAGAGAAACTAGATTTAAAAAAATGGACTCATGCCCAGAGGGGTTTACACATCTTCATAAAACGTATCATGCTCTAAGTAATGAGTGTGTAAATGCCAGGCACCATAAGTAATTACATAGAACCTGCTCTCGAATGAATCAGAGTATCTTCTATTCCATTGAGTGCATTAAAACACCAATTTCCTGGTCTGCCAGGGAAAAGAGACAATTCTAACCATTGATTTGTATTATTATTTAAATCTACCATTTGACATGCACTTTAGCAAAATAAATGTACCCATTTTTGGTCACTTTAAAAAGGAGAATCATCTATCACTTAGCCTATTGAATTTAGAGAAGAACTGCAATGTATGATTTTGAAAAATAGAACTTTGGCATGAGGATGTAATAAACATGGGCAGAACTTCGCACTAAGTTGCTAGTGAGCTAAAACATTTAAAGTTTTTTCTTGGATACAACTTCAACCTCAAGGTTTTGGTTTAAGCATTTGATAATGCAGTGGTATGTTAAGGGAGCATGTTAGTGCCCAAATTATAGGCATATTCTTTGAATTGGATTCATAATGGTTCTCTGGTGGCTATTCATAGTGTGTCACAATTTCCTCAATTTTCTTATGTCCCCATGACGGAAGCAGATCATCGCCTCCTGTGTGGCTTCTAGTATTTCTTGTACTCTTTTAAATTGAGAAAATTGCTAAATTTATACATATCTGGAAATTTAGGAGTATTTTGCACCCACCAGAGATATTTAAAGATGCATTTTATCATTCTTTTAAGGATACTATCTTCAAATATTTAAAATGAAGTGATTAATCTTTATCTCTCAGAACTCTTAAAAATCAATGATAATGACAGGGCAACATGGTCCTTTTTTACTGCTATGTCTGATTACTACTATGTGGGACCCTGCAAGGAGGCATGAAGGATAGGGTTTTGCTGAGACTGGCAGGCTTCCGGGACTGTCTCCTTCTGTTAAGGAAGTCAAGGCGAGTCTGAGGCCCCTATAATCTCAGTGAATCCTGGACACTCCAGCCCCCAGGCAGGCCACAGCTGTGCCCTGAGATAAGCAGGCGATTCAAGGCCTAAACTCAGTCCAGCTGTAATAACAAACCTAAACAATAAGGTTACATTTCCTCTGCTCTATATGTCTATAGCCCCCTCAATTTATCTATGCAAATTAGGCATCCAAAAGGTACTGGCCCCTACCAATCAACTCATGAGATGTCCACAGATCCTGCCCCTACCAATCCCCTTGCTGCCTATGCCCCTACCTCTGCCTTTTCCTCTATATAAACAACTTTTTTCTATACAATAGATGATCTGTCCCACTGCGGCTGTATCCCGAGAGTCTTGTCTCTCCCTGGCTCACAGCTATTCCAAGCCTCTGTTCTCCCAGCTCCGTGGACGAACAGGGAGTTGATGCGCACTACAACTCCCCCACTAAGCCACTGACCCACACTACTATATGCTAAGAGTTAGGCTCACTGAACTCAGCTCTGTTCTGTTTTCTCTCCTGGATGTTCCCATCAAACTTCTTATAGGCTACTGTTCTTATTTGCAGGTTGTCTTTACAGGGTGAATCACCACTGTGTATTTTTACACAGTGCCCCTCTCCTTTCTGCCCCCTGACACTGCTTTTATTCTTTGTACTATGAGTTGAATGTCCCCTTCAAACTCAGATTGAAACTTAATGGTCATTTTATCAGTATAAACAAGTAGACCCCTTATGGCCTGAGGAGGCTCTGAGGGTTCTGCCCTTATCACAGGTGAATTCTGCTCAGCCTTTTCTTTTTCCCCCTCTTACTCATTTCTACCTTTGGCTATGTGATAACACAGGGAGAAGACTCTTACAGGATGTCTTTGCCTAGATGGTAGACTTTTCATTCTCCAGAGCTGTGAGCCAAATAACCTTTTGATGTTTTTAGATCACCCCATCTGCTGTATTCTGTGAAAGCTGCCGAAAGTGGACTGAGATACTATTTGAGCATAATTTTATGATAAGAGAAAATAGAATAAGCTACGTGGGGTGGATATTAAGGAGTTGATTGCAAGTGGATATTGGCTACTTACATGACAACAGGCTTTTTATACTATATGTTTATTCCATACAATTATATTGTATGTTTATTGTACTGTTTCTTTATCTAGGTTTGAAACATACAACCTTTTGGATTGGCATGCTTTATCTGAGCCCACATAAATTTCTGGATTCCTAGAGCTCTGGTAATGATTTGGGGGCTCTTTCAATATCCTGACTGTATACTTCTCAGCTTTCATTTTCTGGCATTAGCTGAGAGACACAGGAAATCTAATTTGGGGTCACATCGGCAGGAGAAGCTAAAGCAGTAAGGCCTGTGTTGATTAATCTTCACTGTCAACTTAATGGGAATGAAGTTCACCTCAGAGGCAAACCTTTGGTGTGTCTGTGAGGGTGTTTCTAGACAGGTTACCTGAGGTGGAATACGCAGCCTCAGTGTGGGTGGCATCATTCAATGATCTGAGGTCCTGGAATGAATAAAATAAGGGAAGCCAGTGGAACATGAGATTTCATAAGTTTCTATTTTTTTTTTACTGCTGACACAATATGACCAGATGCCTTGCCCTCTGATGCCATGCCTGAATCACTGTGATGCACTGTATTCCCTCAAAAAGTAAGCCTAAATAAGCCCTTCCTACCTGACGTTGGATATTTGGCCACAGTAACCAGAAAAGTAACTAATACTGGATCTTTTCCCCAAATCCATTTTTTCCTCTCAGTGGTATTTAACAACAGCACTGTGTCCATTCCCACTAGTTTCATCCGGGGACTTTTAGAAATATTCAAATTCCTGGACTTCTTATAAATCTACTGAGTCATAATTTTAGGAAGTGGACCAGGAATTCACAATAGTCAAATACCCTGTAAGGGATTCCTACACATATTAGTGTGTGTGTACCGTCACAATAAATGGCACCATTAGGCACCCAATTGTTCATGCAGAAACCTAACAGTCAGTCTTCACTTTATGCCTCTCACTCTCCTCACATTTAATCAATAACCTAATCTACAAATTTGCCTCTTAGAGATGCCATAATTACAAGAGGTACAGTCTGAGAGGGTGATTTATAAATCTGATTAGGTTGGGCACTAAAGCATTAATTAATTCCTATGTGCAATGTAGACTCTTCCCACAAAACTTAAAGATAAATACACTCCAGGGAATAAGAGGCTGAGTGGTTGAATCAAAGTTCTAGTCTGCCAATCATGTGTTCCTATCCCTCTGGGGTTCTCCCTCCCCGCCATGGTCACTTCCCACTTGTCTCTCACATTTGCAAAGAGGGGACTGTTACCTTCTCTAATTCTTGTTTTGGGTGAAAAGCACTGTATACTTTACTGTGGTCCATTAAGGATCACAGTGTTAAATCATGTGCTCTGCTTCCAGGTGATAGAAACTAATTTTCTAGAAGCTTAAAATAGCTCAGAACATTTTATCTTGCTATAAACGAAGAGAAGAGAAACACCATGCTGATTTTTCCTGTAATTGTATGCGTTTACTTGAATTGTTTCCTGATAGAATCCTTCCATAATGACCATTATTATAGCTGATGTTTCAGAATATATGGCACGATTTCTCTAGTGCTTGTTTTGTTGTTTCTGTCTTAATTTGATATTGTGTTTTGCTTTTTTCTAAATGCCCACTATTCATTTATATTTTCTGATGATCAACATTTTTTTTCCTGATTATACTGCAGTAGCGATGAATGGGTGTTGATTGAAAAACAATGAAACATATGAAGAGAAAAAGGAAATTAGCTATAATCCTATAACATGCACCTTCATTTGAAACCCGGCACTAGGAAGACAACTCCTAGCACTGATGTAACTGATCGATTTATTTAAGTAAAAAGAGCAATCATTATTTATTAACCACATGCATCATCCCAGGCATGTGCCAAAAGCTAAACCTTGAGAGGTGAATAATCCCAGATACACAGTGGACACAGTGGACCGAGTATCCATTTGTGAATACAAGACAGTTCAATTTTATCTTTTGTTTTGCTTTGGTACAAGTTACTATGGAAATGTGATCTGATATAAGCCAGTTCACTCGTTCCACAAGCATCTATTAAGTACCATTTTATCCAACTGATTTAAAACACCTTAAAAATCTTAGTAGCTTAATTAAATGAGACTTCTCTCTGTGTGTGTTCATGTTTCAGTCTCATGGAGGTGGGGCTTGTCTCCTACAAGTGCCTGCCTTAGGGATGTTTTCCTGTGGTTCATCCATTTTTTTTTAGTCCAGGCCATGGAAGAGTGAACCATCATGTGGAATTCTACAAGGACCAGATGGTGTGGCTTCTCTCAAATGAGCTCTCTTCCTGAGCCCAGACTGAGTCATATGACTTGTAATTTGCTTGCAAAGAAACTTCCATGGAGAGAGGCGTGAAATGGGATTTGTAAGCGCATGTCTCTGTGTCCACCACATAGAACCCTCCATCTTCTCCCTGGGAATAATTTCAGATCCCATGTAGCCAACCTCCAGTTTTCCTGAGTAATGTGCAATCTTCTCTGTCACAATGGAATGGCCTTAACTTTGGCTTGAGATAAGAAAGAGTAAACTCACAAATTATCTACCTCCCCCATAGCTCTGAGATAATGAAATGGGCACTATACAGTAACAATAGACACAGACAGAAAAGACAAGAATGGACCCACCACAGTTCCTTATCTGCAACAACCTAAAATCTCCCTGGATGGACAGCAGCAAGAAGTCTTCCTGCCTTGAAGATCAACAGAAGGGAAAAAAAGAAATAAAGCATTCTAACTAGTACAGGAAGAACTTATCTATGAAAATGATTTTCAACAAAAGTAGAAAAAGTAGTAAAAGACACAAAAATTGTCAACTTGTGTCAGTTGCTGGGAGGAGGATAGTTTGATTAAAATAACTGTTAAAATATCCTATCCCATAATAAATATTCATTTAATACAAGTTAACAAGATCAGTTGGCTGTAGGTAATAAAACACTAATTCAAAATTGCTTTACAAATTGGGAAATTTATTATCTCATAAACTCTCCAATTTTGATGTAGTGCAGACTTTGATGCTGACTTACTTAATAGCCTATGATCTTTCCTTCTCATCGCTCTGTTGGACGGATCCTTATCATGAGGTTTTCAGTGACTACACAATTCCTAGCTCACAAAACGTGGGGGGAAAATAACAGCCTTTGTTTAATTCTGCCGTGAACTATTTCCTTTTAGTCTGATTGGAACAAGTCATATGCCCATCCGGGACCAATCATAATCACTAGGATAATATCTTATGTGCTGAATGTCTTACAGTTAAACTTCACTGTTGCAGTCAGCTTTCTAGTTGCTGCACAGAAAAAACCCAAGCAAAAGTGGCTTGTGGAGGAATGGGTTTATTTGGCTTACCGACTGGGGGGGGGGACTCCATCCTGGCAGGGAAGACGATCACGTGAGCAGAGGGGTGGACATCACCTCCGCCACAGCACTGCAAACAGCGGCAGGAAGGTGTGCCAGACACTGGCAAGGGGAAGCTGGCTTATAACCCCATAAACCCACCTCTAACAACACAGCTCCAATGAGGTTGTAAAACCCACACTTCCATCAGCTGAGGATCGATCATTCAGAACACATTCATTTTTTTTGTGGGGGACACCTGGATCAAACCATGACATTCACCTTCTGAATTGAAAATCTATTCTACCTCTTATGAGTCCCATGGGCCATGGGAGTGAGGAGAGAGGCCCTAGAAAGTCAGGTGCGCATCCATGATATCTATTGCACCCAAAAGTTTTCAAATGATATGTCAGTTGCTAGCAATTTTAAAGTTTGTATGTTACAAGTAAACACAAAGCTGTTGATGTACTCTGGTTGGAGACCATGCCCATCTCTAATTTCTCATTCTAATTTTATGTGTGTATGCACATGTGTATCTATGTGTGTGGGGACCAGAGACACATTGGGTTGTCGGGTGCTTCTCCAGATGTTACCGCATGGGTCCCTGGCCCCCTGCTAAATGAGCCTGGCCAGCAGGAGACCTGGCTCAATCGAGGAAAGGTGAGTGCGGCGGCTGGACAATCACATGCAGCCGGGAGAAGTGTCCAAGCAGATCTCAAAACTTTATTTTAGCATCCAACCTTATATACAATCTAGGGATGGGTTGCATTGCCTTATCTCTTACACAAAGGGGGCTCAGTAAACAGGAACACAGCTACAGAAACTCAGGCAGCAAAGCTTATTAGCACTTCTATCACCTCTGCCTCAGGGTGTGCTAGGATTAAAGGTGTGTGCCCCCACACCCTTCTTGTTTCTAAAACTTAGTTCAAGGTTACTAAAACTTAGTTCAAGTTTACTCAGCTAGGCTGGGGCACGACATTGGGTGTCATCCCTTTAGCTGTCTTCTGGTTTATTCATTTACTTATTGACACAGGGGTTTTCGTTAGTCTGGAACTCAAATAATTAGGTTAGTTAACTTGGTCAGTGAGCCCCAAGGATAGACCCATTTCCAACTCTCCAGCGCTGGGATTACAAGTCAGCACTATCACGAATGGCTTCAAAAAACAAAATAAAGCAAAACAAAAACGTTGGTCCTGAGGATCATGTTCAGGTCCTCATTCTTGCAGAGACAACATTTTACAGACTCAGCTCTCCCCCGTACACTTTTCATTTTTTTAAAGGTCTTATTTGTATAGGCCAGTGCTGGCTGACATGAGAAATGAGAGATACGGAAAGAAGTGGTGTCTGGACATTGGCGCAGAGGCCAGCTCTGGTGGAGTCTTGGCTGTCATGCCATAGAGTTAAATGAGTGTCATCACCTTCTCCTTGGGGAGTCATCCATTGCCGTGTGAGCATTTTAGCAAGTTTCCTGACTGTTCTTGGAGTTTGGATTGAATAGCAGATTGGTGGAACGATCAGAGCAGAGAAGGAAAGCATGATTTTTTTCTTTCAATATTTTAGATGGAGATGGAGAGTAAGACAAGTTCATAAGGGACTCTCAGAGAGACCTTTGGTTTGCCTATTTTCTAAGACCAACGCGAATCCAGAAATGTATTGTGTAGATACTTATTCTGAAATGAATTTCTCAGTGGTTCAGTGCTTGTCTGTCATGCTCAGCGCCCTGGGTTCCATCATCAACACAATAAAAATAAGTGTGAAATGTGTCTGCCCATATTGTCCTTCCACATTTGCAAAAATATTCCTTAAACGACTCCAACAATCATGTATTCCTATCCCCACCTTGTTATTTTTGATCAGGCTTCAGGTTCCCATGATTGGTGAAATTGTAAAACACACTCTTCATTGGTAAATAAAACACTCTTCACTTACTTGTTATTGCTAATCTCATATATGCTTATAAACTTACCACCCACACAGTGACACTAAATGACAAGTTACATATTTCATGGAATACTATGCTTTCTCTTGTTCTTTCCATGTGAGCAAATCTCTATTCTGAATCTAAAAAAAAAAAACTAAAGCTATATCGAAATCTGTTTGACAGATGGTTTGACATAAACACACAGCACACACTTAGACCCTTACTTTACACCATACACAAAAATAACTCTAAGGAGATCAGAAGATATAATTTAAGATCACATGATATAACAGTATCAAGTATTCCAATAAAATACATGACCAAATCTTTGTGTCCTAGGGCAAGGATTCTTAGCTATGACACCAGTGAAAGAAAGAGAACAAACAAAAGTTATAAGTTGGATTTTATAAAACATTTGATAAGGAAAGACAAAGAATCTGAATATATGCAATGAAGGCCTATGTCCAGTATTATACAAAAACAAAAACAAAAACTCTCAACACAACAACTGGAAAACAGAACAATTAAAAACTGATCTGAAGATTGAAAAGCTATTTGTGCTGACACTGCAAGAATTCTAAGCACAGGAAAATGTGTTCACCATCATCAGTCATCAGAGAAGTGCAAACCGCACCTGGACCCCACTTATACCTAGTAGAGTACTTATAATAGAAAGATATAAAATGTTGGTGAGGATACAGGAAATCAAAAACCTTACAAAGCAAAGGCAGAAGTATGAAACCATATAATCACATTTTTTAAAAGTTTGGCAGTGTCTTAATTCCAGTAGCAGAATCTTCTGAAGAGTAAAGAAAATACGAATCTACATAAAGACTTTTGATCAAATGCTTATTAGCAGAATTATAATAGCTCAAATAATTCAAATATTCATTAAATGGTGAATGAATAAAGAAAATACATCATATCACTGCAATGGACTATTGTTCAGCAATCAAAAGGAATGAGAAACTAAAGTTGCTACATGAACAAATACTAAAATTGAGGTAAATGAAAGAAGGCTACAAAAGACACAACATCATATAAGTCTATGCATGCTAAATGTTCACACAATGTGAATTCATACAGACAGAAAGCAGATCTATAAGTACTTTTATCAAGGCAAGGTGGAGATAAGTGATCTCTGAAAACTGTTTTAAGAGAAATTTGGAGAATAACAGAAGTGTTCTAAAACTGGACTCATACTGTAAATCTTGTCAAGAGACTATAGCTAAGGAGATCATTGGCTCTAAGGGGAAAGATGCCACTGATGGTTGACTTAATGGATATGTGGTGTGTTCATCAAATTGCCCTCTGTATATGTATGTCTGTACCCATAGATTAGAACTGTTCTCACCTTTGGTTAGAGAAACTTCTTTTTGCAGATGGTGGTGACTACTTAGGAGACTCAAACCTCATCAGAGAATAAGTGACTAAGGTGTACTCAATGCTTAAGTGAGACATCCACTTCACCACCATATAGGTTCAGGGAACCATGAGGAAGAGAGGTTTGAAAGAAGACAAGAGCCAGAAGATGAGCAGAAGTGCTCTAACATGCTATCCCCTGGACGTGAAGTGGCCATAGAAGTTGTGACCTCACAGAAGCTACATGAGACCACACCATACTGGGCACATCAACATTCTGTCAAGGAATGGAGGAAGGCATGAGGGCCACGTCCTTCCATGAGGAGGAATAGGCAGTTAATGGTGGCTGGTGTGGTGAGGGACGTTTCTGTAACAGAAGAGCCATTGGTATGTCCTATGTACCCATGCAGGTAACTCTAATAATTAAAACTCAGTGGGTCACACCCACATGTGAGAAAAAATAAAGATCCCAAATTAGAGGAGGGATGAGTTGGGAAGAAGGGATTCAGTGGAAGGAGGATGGGGACTTTTAGGAATTGGGGCCTAGTTGGAGGAAGTGCTCACTGGATCTTGGGGGTTTATATCCTGACCCTGCTTCCAGTTCTGTTTCTGTCTGCTTCCTAGTCCACTGAGTATGAAGAATCACTCCTGCCAACACAACTCTGCCATGCCTTCCCTGACATGATGGATCGCACCTTCAGACTTTGACTTAAACCCTTGTCCCTTTAGGTCTCTTCTTCTTAGGTCACAGTAGGTTGAAAAGTAACAAATATAGAAGATTAATGCTGAGACGTGGGGTCATTGCTGTGATAAACCTGACCACGTGGTTCGTAGGCCTTTGGAACTTGTTTGTGAGAGGATTTTGGAAAAGGTTAGAGATCTGTGTGCTAACCAGGCCCTAGCTTGGAACAAAGCACAACAGGCAATTTATGTGAGTGTGTAGAAGTGAATAGTGCACTCAGAACATCTCAAACAAGACTGTTAGAAATCTGCTGGACGATGTCTGGATTACCTTCCAGTGAGCCATCTGGATACATTTGTCCTGTGTCCTGAAAATTTGAGTCAGACTGATTTCAAAAGTAATGACTAATTTCAAATTTGAAAAGAGCTTAGCATTCGGGCTGCGGTGTGACCATTGCTTGCTGCCTTTAGGCAGATTTACCTTGAGGATTCTGAGTAGAACGTGTGGAAGAAAGATGGGAAAAATAAGTTTGGTGAGGAATGAAGTGTGAGCAAATTGAATGCTGTGGATAAAGTGGTTCCAGCCAAAAGATAACATTTGTTAAAGAGAAGCCTGGCATTCTGCCATGGGTCGACAGCCAGTGTTATGAGCGTAAATCCCCACTTATTAAGGTTTATAAAAACTACAAATTCATTTGAAAGGAGAGTTCCTGAAAAGAGAATGCCTGAAATGATAGTATCTCCAGGGTGCTTTGTTGGGAAATTTCCCCCTAGGGAGGTGTTTTTCCAATTTCAACCATGAAGACGCATTATGGACCCGGCAGCTGGGATGTAAAGGATGTAAAGGGGGCCAGGCTGGATCTTGAGCTTACAGTGGAGTTTGACATAGTCATTCATGCCGTGCTGGTTTTATACATGCTCAGAATTTAAAAGTGAAGGGT
>PVHP010009852.1:0-35333 GCA_004024765.1 Zapus hudsonius | reverse complement strand
AAAGCTGCAGATGCTGAGTGTAGCCAGCCTAAGAAAGGCAGTGTGTGCTACAGGCAGACACACAGTAGGGCCATTCAAGTCTCTTTGAAGCCATCATGCATCTCAGGTAGCAGTTGTGGAGGTGCATGGCTGGTGTTTGCTCTTCTGGGTTTTGATCTTGCTTTATGTGATCCTTCCTTGCTTTTTGAAATGGGGACATTTTCTTGTGCTATGCGTATTGAAAGTATGTAACTTTTTCTTTTTAATGGGGCTGACACTTGGAAGGTTGGGTTCTGGGTTACATAGCAAGACCCCGTCTGGTGGCGCATGTCTTTAGTCCCAGCACTCGGGAGGCAGAGGTAGGAGGATTGCTGTGAGTTTGAGGCCATGCTGAGATTACATAGCAAATTCCAGGTCAGTCTAGGCTAGAGCGAGACCTAGCTTAAAAAAACACACAACCCCCCCCAAACACACACACAAAAACAAACAATAAATAAATAATAATGATTTTCCTAATTCTTATTTGACATTATACAGAATTTTTCTAGTAAGATTTTCTTTTTTTTCTCAATCTAATTTTCCTTTTCTACCTCCCTCCCTCTTCCTTCCTTCCTCCCATAGTTCTCTATTACTTCTACTTGTTTATCTTATCTGATTTCTTTTGTTTCATTTTGTAACATTAACATTACATTGACTATATTTATAAATGTTTAGTTCCATTTTCTTTAATATTTTTTCTCTCTGATAATATCTGTAATCTAATTTGCTGCTTTTGTTTTTGAAGTGAGCTTTCCCGTTGGTCCTCTCGTCTATATTAAGGTATATGGTTTGACTCTACAACTTTTGTGTGTGTAACAATCTCATTGAATTCCAACGAGAGAAAGCTCTCCTGCACAAAGCTAAAGAACACCATAGTTCCATAGTTGTGGGGCCTTGCTAAGGGACATGGAGGACATAAAGGGTTAACTAAGAGTTGAGACAGGCTGAAGCCCAGATGGATCCCTGCTGAGACCCAGTAGGTGCTTCATCACGCCCCTCTTTTGATTCTATACCTCTGGGCTCCCTGACAAGCCACAGTGAACCCTGTGTTCTCACCCCAGTGGTGCTGGACTATAGGTGACAGTTCCAGGTGACAGTTCTCCTTAGCTTCCACCATCAAACTGATGTCTAAGAATCGCATACTTATGCAAATTAGGCATTCACAGGTTGCTAGCCCCTGCCTATCCACTCGTGGGATGTCCACAGACCACCCTGCCCCAACCAATCTTCTTACTCTATCCCTGTCTCTAATTTTCCTGGCTTCTCCTCTCTATAAATATGACATCTCCATATACAATAAACGATATATGCCCGTTCCACCCACGGCGGCTGTATCCCAAGAGTTTTTCTCCCGTCTCTCATTGGCTCGCGTCCTGACCACCCAGCTCCTTGGATGACACACAGCATCTGAGAAAGAAAGGACACATAGTGACTTGGGATTTGTCAGCTGCTTCACCCCACTCTTAGATTATAACCACCATCTAACCTTTCTCTAAGTACTTCTGTGTCACAGTGCATCTGTCTTCCAAGGTCTGAGATTCAAGGAGAAAGCTCTAATAGTTACAAGGCAAGAGATGGACTGAAAATATTCTCCTTATTTAATCCTCCTGGCCTACCTCACTGACAGCCCCTGGTCTCTGCTGGAGCCCCTACCTCCTACCTGGAGAATAATTTAAGCATCTCTTCTCAGAGTTGTTTCGATTATTGCACACGTCTGTAAAGGTTTCTCTCAATAGGTCCTCTGCCCACCACTGATCTTAGGAGAGGTAGCCAGCAGCCCATATTATTTCTCCTGCCTGTTGAAAATCAGGATATGATGCTGGTTGCTGAGCCACATCACAGAGATGAGGATTATAGGCTGTGAAATTAAATAAAATAAAAAGAATCCGTCACCAGATTTCAGATCCGCTTAACTGAATCTAACAATTCATATTCCTCCTCCTGTCCCTTGCTTTGTCTCTAGGAATGTTTAGACTAGTCCAAACCCTCATTTCTACAATATTTAGCAGCCAGGACAGGCTTTTTCCTGAGGCTCCCATTGTGACCTGATGAAAATGCAGTCAGTGTGGGTGATGGTATGTCTTCAGAGTGGCAAGCTCTTTGAAACTCAGCAAATGAGCAATTCAAATAATAAGCAGTAAAATGCTCCCTTCTGTGTTTTTTTTTTCCGCATAGCAAATCCACTGTTGGTTTCTCTGACCTTGAAACCTTGGTACCACTGCTTTGCACAATTAGCAGAATCTAAATGTATATTCAGGTCACATCTGTGCTGAATTGTTTTATTTATGTTGATTGATTGTGGATTATGACACAGCATCCCTATTTATCCAGAGAAAGTGGAGTATTTTTAAGGACAGTGAACCAGCTGCGGAAAGGTCAAGAAGATGGGGATGTAGTATCGTAATGATAATGTAGACATCAAGCAGGAGGTTTTATTAAATCATAAAGAACATCTGTACCATCTTCAGACTGAAAGTTCAGGGTCATTAGACACTGGCTGCATAATGAATTTTGTATACAACCATCATAAAACTTTTTTCACCAGCCATGGTTACTTGGGAGCAGTATTTACTGTATTCCCTACCTTCAAGGTGTTTTAAAAGTTTCCTTCTATTTCCTATACTGATTAACAAGAATGGATATCACTAGAGTTGGTTTTATCTTGAAGCAGATATGGGAATTCTTTAAAACATTCAATAATATTTTGAATGATTATGTATTTTTAAAAGGTATGAAAAAAAGGTATGTAGTTTTGTACCCTGGCCTGGCCACTTTTGCTTTATCAAATAAAAAAAATTACTCATTGATTACATCTTGTAGTTGTGACCTATCTGAGTTCTCAGTGAAATTCTCACAACTTTAAAGATGTGGATTTCTGCTTTTTTTTTTTTTTTGAGGTAGGGTCTCCCTCTAGCCCAGGCTGACCTGGAATTCACTATGTAGTCTCAGGCTGACCTCGAACTCACAGTGCTCCTCCTACCTCTGCCTCCTGTGAGCTGGGATTAAAGGCGTGAACTGCCATGCCTGGCCTGTTTCTGCATATTTTTGTAGAGCTGTGCAAGTGCTTCCAATGTGACCAAACTGAAAGTCACTGCTGTACAAGACATGTCTTAGTTGTCATCTGACTGTATTTTTCTTGACATAGGCATGAGAAGTGTCTCTGTTTTCTTGAGAAAGTAGAACTGAACTCTGAAGATTAAATTGTTTTCCCTAAATATAGAGAGTCATTAAAATGTGCAAATCCAAAGAGAAAATAGAAAAATATGGTGAAGATTTTGAAGTGTTGGGTCTGATAGTGTGGGAAGGAACAGGGAAGGAACAGGGAAGGCCCTGGCTAAGTCACTAACAATATTAGTTGCATATTTTGTTTAGCACAGGCTATTGCATTTCTTTTCATTTTATTTATTTTTTTATGTTTTTTAAAAATATCTTTATTAATTAGGGAAATGAGGATACTGACTCATTATTGGTCCATTCAATGTATCTAAATATGGACAATAAAGGAAAAAAGCATATTTATTATCAATAATTAGATACTCTGTATGAGCAAATCTTATGATGGTGTCACTGTTTCCCTCCTCCCTGTCTCCAATTCACTGCGGATCCTCCTTGGTAGGCATACTGGATCAGTCCATTGGGTAGGGGGTTATGAATTTCTCTAGAGGTAGCCAGTTTCTCCCCCACCGTTTGTGTGTTGTTGCTGAGGGGGCGCCATGTCTCTGGATATTCTCCCCACCATGGCTCTTACAATCTTTCTGCTCTCTCTTCTGCTCAGTTGCCTGAGTCATGGTGGGTGAGTTTTAAATCTGCTTTATTGTTGAGGTCTTAAATGTCTCTGGACTTCTGCTTTGGATTGTGTTGGGTATCATTGGTGTCTGTCTCCATTGTCCTTTCCTGGGGAAGTTACTTTCTTTAGTCAATGAAATTGTTGATTTCTTTTCTAATATCTATATTCGATTCCTTTTTATTTTTAATTTTTAATATAATTGTGATTGACATTCAGGTATTTACCTCTTCCTTCTAGAATTCCTGGTAAATAATGATTAAAATATGATCTCATTCTCTTATTCAATAATTTGTTTAGGATGGGCTTGTGACACAAATTTTCTCCCAAATCAAAAGAGGAGTTTTCCTTAAAGATTTCGCTTTTAATTTTTTTTTTTTTTAGAAAGATCGCTCTTAAATAAAAGATTACAGATGACAGTATTCCTTTTTCTGGCTTAAGTTACTATCTTGTATGGGTATAATATTTTGAATTCTACCAGCTGTCTCGCTCTGAGGAAAGTCAGACCAGAGGTCCACAGAGCTAAGAGGTGGAAAGTAGCAGAGTCCTTGGTGATGGTTGGTTCTTGTGTTACTAATCAGCTGGGTCGGGGCCCCTTTTGCTGTTCCCAGATAGAAATCATAAGGAGAAACCTAAGTGCTGGTCTCTGGCAGTTCTCAGGTCCCTCCTTAAGTGCTGTGCAGTAGCCAGAGGAGTAAGCAGATCGGTGCAGAAGCAAGTAGGGCCCTCTAGAGCTCAGATTTACACAGCTCTTGGATTCCCTCAACCTGTGACAACAGCCAGGGTTACAGGTCTTGGCCCAGGGTCCGAGACCTTTGGTCCTAAGGACATACATTGGCCTACAGGTTCTATTCTATGGCTCCTTACATCTCCCTTCCGCCTCTGTTTTCTTGGTTTGTCTCTCTTTCATCCATCCTTCCTCTTCATGCATGCCCTGGCCATTTCTAAAGTGTTCAGGGGCTTCTTCATCCATCCTGCAGCCCGCTGTCTTGCTGCGTTCAGAGATCAGCTTGTAGACTGTCCACTGTCTCTGCCCCTCTGCCAGCATTGCCATTGGGTTCCTTCATTCTTCTTATGGCCAGCTCAGCCCACAGTGTTAAAAGGAGCAAGAAAAGGCCACTGAGAGAAACCTTTTATTGGGCCTGACTGGCACGGGGAGCTAACGCAGGTTTTCCAGGGAAGGCACCAAGTGACACTCAGCAGGCAGGCTGCTTTTGTAGCTCAAGGGGTGTTTGGACCAGTCACCCACATTGTGTTGGGATACATCACAGCTTTGCCCACTAGCTCTAATAATAGATGTTGAGGTTCGTGTTTTGGACCCACTTGAGCCTTCCTTGTCTCTTCAACCTCAGTTGTAGCAATCCATCTGCTATGTTACCCTGGAAAGTGCCCCCTCTCCTCCCTAGGTGAAATTTTTTGAGGGTCATCTAGGGGGTCCCCAAGGTAGCATCAAGTCTGGCAGATTGCTTCAAGCAGTGCTGATTGCTGTTGGGCCTTAGGAGTTGGGCACAGCATGCTGTGATCTTTGCATAGTTTTCTTTTGACACCCATGGAATGTTCCAGATGGCTGGTGGTGACTGGTACCTTGGTCGTCTGGTTGACTGGCTGACAGTCCTTTTGCTCCAGATAAAGACGACAGCAAAAGGAGAATGTGATAGCTGCAGATGAGGGTTTTAATTTGTTACATCCCAGAACATCTCTGCTTATTTCCATGAAAATGATCATCAATAGAGTGCTTACAAGAACTTAAGGAACTTAAGGCTAATAGTGATTTTTAACTGTTTTACAGACCTGGACGCCTGCCTAGAGCCCCATGGGGGAGAAGTACATTCCATTCTGTCTCATAAAAGTATAAGGACATTCTTTAGTCTTATCTCTGCTTTTTAAATATAGGCTTTATTTTTAGAAGTTTTGAGTTCACAGCAAAGAGTAGAGTTCCACATAATGCTTGCCTCTCACATTTCACAAATACTCCTGAGTTCACAGAATCAGATCTGCTGCAAGTATGACCTGTGAACTGTGTTAAAATACATGTATCAGTCATCATTCAAAATTTCATCATTCACCTTGGGGTTCCCTCATTCGAGTTCCCTTGGTGTTGTACATTTGTTGATTTTTTGAAAACCGTATAATGCCACATATCTACCTTTATACTATCATACAAAAAAAGTGAGTGAACTACACATTCTCTGAGAAATCTTGTTCCTCCTTCTCTGACACAACTTCTGGTAATTATTGATGAACTTACTGTTTTCATAGTTTTCTCTTTTCTGGAATTTAACACATTTGGAACCATATTTTGTACATATTTTTCAAATTGGCTTCTTTCATTTATTAATATGCATTCAAATTTTTTCATTTCTTTTTATGATGACTTTGTGGAATTCTCTATGTGTTTATATATACATAAATAGCTATTGATTGTATATGCAGGCATGACATATGCTTATAATTTGATGTTGTGTAATAACTTGGAAATTCAGAAAAAGCTCAACCACTGTGGTTCCTAAGCTTCAATGCAATAAGAGTCCAGGAGTTACAAGATCTGGGCCCTCAGTTCAGGTTGGACATTAATTATTACGTGACTTATGCATAAGACTATCTACACCAAATCCATTTTGCTTTAAACGATTGGTGTAACCAAACAGTGCATGCATGCCATTTTCCTGGTGGCTGTGTTCCGTAAGTGGAGTGTACTTCCAGTTTGAGCTAATCAGCCTATTAGGATAAAGAGATTCTCCCTATCAGCATGTAGACAAAGCTGTGTGTACCCCACCTGTCACTGCTGGCCCTTTTTGACTCTGAGCAGAAAAATATGATGAAGTCCATGCTTATAATAAAAAATGAAAACATGGAAAACGCCTCAACTATTGCTTCATGAATAAGGCTGTATGCTAAGCTTCTTCAAACTTACCATCATTATCATCATTAGAGTATAATCAATTCATTCTTCATTCCTTGGAGTCTAGATTTTGTCTTTTTGGGTTTTAATTCTCCTAATTAAGACTTTTTTGCAGAAACAATGGGAAGCTGAAAGTCAAGGTATTTTATTAGAAATATTGATTCCACATAGACTTGAAGAAATATTATTTTTCAAGCATAGTAAGTATATACCTTTCCTGAACTTCAGGGAAGTTTAGTAGATAAGTATTTATTATGCATCTGCCAGCAAAGAGGACGTCTGCGTATGTTTTTAATTTTCTTCTCAAAAAAAGAAAATCAATGAGGAAACTGAGACTCACAGAAGTTAAATAAAGGATTCTAATATACGTGATTGGTCCAGATAGTTTAGGTAACTGGTGTCTGGCTCATGTCAAAACCTGTGTTCTCCACATTATGATTTGCTGTAGGGTTAATTGTTGCTGGCAACAATGCCATAAAAAGGCATTTGAGCTAATTAAGAAGATTCGTTCAAAAATGCTAACAGATTCATAAAGACATAAAGATGTGTGAAATCCTGTGGTGGTCAGGGAGTGCAAAGGGATGCCAGAACACCTGTACTGGAGGGTGAGGTGGGGAGAGCAAGTGTCAGGGGTTGGAAGGGAGGGAAGCCCAGCCTGACTGGAGAAGCTGTCCCATGGGCAGTGGGGGAAATGGTGAGAAAATGGATTTTTTAAACAGGAGCCCACTGAAAAGGAGGTGATGCTCAGATGTAATCTGACAGCTATGTACAGGATATTAAAGGAGTCAGGGTAGAAGGAAGAAAGGGACCATTCTTCTCCATAGTTTCATGTTTTCTCTCTCTTTTTTAATTATTTAAGTTATTTATTTGAAAGAGAGTGAGTGAGAGAGAAGAGAGAGAGAGAGGCACACAAAGAGAAAGAGAGAGAGAGAGAGAGAAAATGGGTGCACCAGGGACTTCAGCCACTGCAAACAAACTCCAGACACATATGCCACCTTGTGCATCTGGCTTTGTGTGGGTACTGGGGAATTGAACCCTGGTCTTCTGCTTTGCAGGCAAATACCTGAACCACTAAGCCATGTCTCCAGCCTATGTCTTCTCTCTTTTAAATATGGATCACCCTCTATCCCTGGATTTGGATCCCTTTCATAGTTTCTGTACCGCTCAATATTACCTCTGTTTTCTATCTCTATCATTTATAGTCTGTATATAAAACATCTATCTAATTGACAAATAAAATCATATATATTAATGATGTAACCATATAGGAAATATACATACATAGTGAGATGAATAAATCAAGGTGATCAACGTATGTCACACCCCATATTCACATCTAATCTCTAGGGACTTTACAGTGTGCTATATTGTTCTAACTGTAGTCACATACTAGGCCAAAAGATGTCTTGAATTTATTAAAATGGCAAATTTGTTTTCTTTAATGACCTTCTCAGGTCCACCACCACCTGGCCCAAGGTTGCCACCTTGTTTGTATGTGTTTGTTTGTTTGTTTTACACTTTACATGTAAGTGAGGTCACATGCTATTTTTATCTTTATTGTCAAAAATTAGATACATGGAATGAGCAAATATTGTGCTGATATTCCCATTTCCCTCCCCCCCTGTCCCCAGTCCACAGGGTATCCTCTTCGGTGGGCACACTGGATCAATCCATGTGGCAAGGGGTTATGTATAGCACAGGAGGCAACAAATTGCCCCCTTTATGAATTGTAGCTGAGGGGATTAATGTCTCTGGATATTCTCCCCCACCATGGCTTTTACAGTCTTTCCTCCCCCTCTTCTGCTCAGGTCCTTGAGTCATGGAGGGGGAGTTTTAAGTCTGTTTCATTGTTGTTGTTGTGACCTTAGGAGTCTCTGTGCTTCTACTTTAAGTTGTGTTGGAAGTTGTTGGTGTCTTTCTTGGTGACCTATCCTGGGATGACTGATTGGCTGTGGTTATAGGTCTCTTTCTTGCCCCGCCACTGTCTCAAGTGTTTTACTTGGGGCCTACATGATAGGCCTGGGGTGGTTCACCTCTTGCTGCTTCAGCCTGTGATTCATCGGTGGACTTGGAATGACTGCAGCTCTCTCCCTGCCTTCTGAAAAATATAAACAGAATCTCCATTGGAGAGTGAGATCAGTGTAGGTTAAATGAGACAAACATTTCTAATTTGGCAAAATTCTATTGAGATTAGCCTCTCTGTAGTTCTCTGGTCATGGGGATTTCTTTTTGGAGCCACAGTTTTAGGTTCCCGTAGGATTTTGCCCTGAGTCCCAATTCCAGTTAAGGGTTCCTTGTCACTGAGTGGATTTCTTGGCCACATGCTGCTTTTTTCCCCCCTCTGTGGCTGGCTTATTTCACATACAGAGTTCTCCAATCCAAGTTCACTCTTATTGCACGTATGGAAAATTCGATATGGTTCTGACCTGCACTTCTTTGGTTATTAGTGTATCATTCCTTGTACTCTTTGACCACTTCAAGTTCAAGTTTGCTCTTTCTATTTAGGCCCTTTGACCATTTCTTGACAGACATGTGTATTCTCTTGCTATTGAGTTGAGAACATATTCTGGATATTAACTCCTTTTCTTGTATAGTTTGCAAACTTTTTCTTCCATTCCACAGGCTGCTTTTAATTCTCTTGTTTTAATCACTCTTGATTTCTTTACTATGCAGAAGATTTTTAGTTGGATTAAATTCCATCTATTTTTACATTTGCCAGCTACGCTTTAGAGTTTATATCTAAAAAAATTAAGTTACTGCTTGGATCAAATGCTATGGAGGTTTCCCCTTGTGTTTTCATTTATAAATTCACAGTTTCAGGTCTTTAATCCACTCTTAGTTGATGTTTTTGCATACATGTGTGTGGTACGCATGTATACCCACCCACAAACACACACACTTGCATGCATACCACAGACCTTCTCCTCAATGTCCCTGAGCCCTGGCAGGTGTGACAGAGATGTCTGGGTTTCATAGCTCAAGGGTTAGAACACTGGTCTTGTAGAAAGTTCTCACTGCTCTTGGAGAGAGCATGTGACTGTCACTGCTTCTCATTACCTTGAGGAGTCTTGTGTATCCTCAGTAGCCCCCACCATTCACACTGATCTGTCTTCTAAGCACTGTAAATTTTGACTATTTCTCAGAGTCATGACAAAAGTGATTCTGTCAGGTTTTGGCTTGACTTTTTTTTTAAATTAATTAATTAATTTATTTTTGGTTTTTCTTTTTTTAAAAATATATATTTATTGGGCAAACAATGAGTTGTTGTCCCCATTTCCCCAATGCCCCCCTCCCCATCCCCAATCAGCTGGATATCCTTCTCCGTGGGTCATCTGGATCAGTCCTTGTGGCAGGGGACCATGGATAGCCTAGTACTCAGCCCGGTTCTCCTGGCCCAAGTGTGTTGTTACTGAGGGGTGCCATGCCTCTGGATAGTCTCCCCCCACACGCGGCTCTCACAATCTTTCTGCCTGCTCTTCCTCTCAGTTCCCTGAGTTGTGGTTGGTGAGTATTAAGGCTGCTTTAATGTTGAGAGCATAGAGGTCTTTGTGTCGAAAATTGTTGGTTTCTGTCCCCCTGGCTTATCCTGTGTTGATTGAATTGCTGTGGCTGTGGGTCCCTTGTTCATCCCATCCTCTTCAGGACTCCATATGGATCCTCCACGGTATGACTGGTGGCTCATCTCTTGCCAGAATCTCAGCTATTGGCCTGTGGTCGGTTGGTAGGGTTAAATGGGCCACAACTCTGTCGCTGCATCCTGAAAAATACAAACACAATCTCCATTGGAGAGTGAGATCAGTATAGGTTAACAACTATACACAATTCTGGATTACCTAGATTCTATTTTTAGTAGCCTCCCTGTCAATCACTCCCATAGTGCATCTTTTCTTGGGAGCTCAAGATTTCGGGATCCGGTGCCTATCGCACTGATTCCCCAGTTCTAGTCATGGGCTTCCCCTCACTAAGTGGAATATTTGGCCAAATTTAAAAGCTGTTGATTGTCTCCCCCAGGCCCAGGTTTCTCCATTGCACTATTGCTCCTTTCTTGGTTCACTGTTCTCTCCCAGTAGGAGGTGCAGTCATTCTACTCATGGCCGCAGTCTGTGTTTCATGCCAGTGGTCTCTGTTTACTCCAGTGTTGTTGATCAGCTTCCCCTGGCAGCTTGTGCAGTGCCTTCCAGCATTGCACTAACTACCATCTGGGGGCTTGGTACCATTCTGGACCTTGAAGTGTCTCTCAATGCTGATCGATGGCATTCTGTAGTTACTTCAGCAACAGGATTTTGCCTCAGGCCTGGGGAGGTCATTCAAGAGCTTGACAGAATTCTGTGTTGTTTTTGGAACCTCATGGGTCACTTTGGTCAACAGCTCAGTGAGGGAAGGAACCGGTGGCTGGGACCAGGGGTTGTCAGACTGATCAATTATTCACAGGCTTAGACTCTCTCCCCTACTACTCATGGCCCCTCTTGCCAGTTGACGCCCACTACTTGCTCAATAGGTTCAAAAACATAAAATACTCACGAGCATACTGTAACCTATTGGCTTGATTTTAAACTGTTTCTGAGGAGGGCTTGGCCCTGGGAGCTGCCTCTACCATTGCTTTGGCTGACACCATGTCCCCCTCTGCATTGTTCTGTGATCTCTCTTGGCTCATAGCTTCAATTTCCCCTCCATCCGAGTCTTCACCCACCACCCCCAAGCTTCTGGAAGCCATTTGTTCTATTTTCCTTTATGTAGTTTAGTGTTTCTGTTACTGTATTGTGCATGCCCATGAATGTTGAGAACAGTTGGGTGATGGCCAATTAGAAAGTCCAGTTGACAGATAAGAACTTTTAATTAGCCATAATTAAGTGTCTGCAAATGTGCACTTTTTCCCAAGTTGTATGTCATGTGATGATGAAAGGTACACAATTTTAAAGTTGGATTTTTAAAAACATTAATAATCAGGGACTTATCTATCTAATAAAAGGGACAGCCAAATGTTTGCTGAAGCCTGCCTCTGTCAAGCTCTTTGTGTTCTGCTTTATAGGGAGTAAGAAATAACCATTATGAGGGAATTAGCACAGCAAAATATAAATCTTGCAAGTAATTAGGCAGCTGTATGTTTACCAGTACAGAATGTATTTTAATTTTTAATCATGGCTTTTGTTCCAACTGACAAAATAATGGCTTGTTTGCAATCTTCTTCTGAAGCCGACCTCCCAGGATGGGATTTGGTGCATCAGTGGACCCTCTGTGTCTCACTTACCATCAACTCTGATGTATCATGCAATCCCTCAACAAGAGGCTCCGAGGAAAAAGGTAACACTTTCAAATTGTCTGCATTTTTCCCCATATATGACTCTCAAGGTAAATAAAAATGGTCTGTTGTATCAATACGTCCCACTTACAGGGAAATGAAAAAGAAATATTATTATGAATGTATCAGAGTTATCATAAATGCAGCCAGGATTGTTTTGAATGGGGCTGGGATGCACATGGAATCTCCAGAGAAGCCTTAACATGAATGAACACCAGTGCTGATTGCTGTTTGTTGTCCATGGCAGAATCTTCCAGTTTATCCCCACCCCAATCCTGAACAATATACAACATTTAGATGCAAACGATGGTGGGATTTCAGAAGCACACCTTTGTATCCCTAGCCATCATTTCCTGAAGAAAGATTATTTACTAAATTGAGTAGATATGAAGGTGTCTGTGGGGTATTTGTTAATGCGTCCAAGAGAGTTCCAGAACTGAGTCAGAAATCCCAAGTCGGAAACCTTACTCAACTATGACTGGGACATGTGGTCTCGGCCCTCTAGGCATTATTTTCCTCATTGGTCAATTGTGAGTCCTTGATGAGTGAGCAACTGTCAAAATGTCAGAGAAAGTGTTCAAGTCATAAGTCATATAGTGAGTATTTTATAAAGGTACTTCTGGCAATGTTTCCTCAAATCCCAGTCACAATCAGCTTCATCAGGTGAAATGATCTCCATTTGCCTGAAAGCATGTGCACCTGTTAAATCCACCTCTACTTTTTAGATGGAAATTACCATGTCATATGGTACCTGCCACTAAGAGTTATATGACTATGGGGCAGTGACCCTTCATTAGGGCTTCAGTTTCCACAGCTCTAAAAGGAGAGGCTGGATTGATTTCATCCTCAGTAGGGTCCTGGTAGGTTCTCCCATTGCATTAGTCCAATGGGATGGGATATACTCTGGAGCCCTACTGATACACATACTCTCAGGCACTTGGACAGTCTTCCTTTTGGTTAGATCTCAGACAGGCTAATTTTGTACTAAATACAATTGCTTAGTGGATAGCATCAGTAAGACTTGTCACAATTGGAGTGTTCCACCATGCACAGTGAGACAAAGCCTGCCAGAGGAGAACACCCCAGAAGCAAAAGGGATAGTCGTGAGAGCTGAAAACAGAAGGAAGCCAGCAACGTTTTTCAAATCTACCTTCTTGGTGCTAGGAAATGACTTAACTTTCTATGGAGAAGCAAAAGATTAAAACATCAATTATTATATTTTTTATTGTCCATAATGAGTTACAATATTTAATGGGCAAACAATGAGTTGTTATCCCAAGTTCCTCAATGCCCCTCTTCCCCATCCCCAATCAGATGGATATCCTCCTCTGTGGGCAGTCTGGATCAGTCCTTGGGGCTGGGGACCATGGATAGCCTAGGAGTCAGCCCGGTTCCGCCTGCCCTAGTATGTTGTTACTGAGGGGGGCCATGTCTCTGGATACTCTTCCTCACCATGGCTCTCACAATCTTTCCTCCCCCTCTTCCATTCAGTTCCCTGAGTCATGGTGGGTGAGTATTAAGGCTGCTTTATTGTTGAGAACTTAGGGGTCTCTGTACTTCTGTTTTAGGTTGTGTCAAAAATAATTGGTGTCTGTCTCACAGGCTTATCCTGTGTTGACTGATTGGTTGTGGCTATGGGTCACTTGTTCATCCCACCATTCTCTGTGGGGTTCCATATGGATCCTCCATGGTAGGTCTGGGGTGGCTCATCTCTTGCCAGGATGTCAGGTAGGGTTGTAAGAGACATAGCTCTCTCGCTGCCTTCTGAAAGATACAAACAGAATCTCCATCAGAGAGTGAGATCAGTAAAGGTTAACTGAGACACACATTCCTGAATTAGCTAGATTCTATTTTTAGTAGCCTCTCCATCAATTGCTCGCATAGTGCATCTCTCCTTGGGGGCCCAAGATTCCAGCTACCAGTGCATATCGTCCTAGGTCTCCAGTTCCAGCTAAGGGCTCCCTATCACTAAGTGGATTATTTGGCTGAATTTAAAAGCTGTTGATTGCCTCCCCCAGGCTTTGGCTCCTCCATTGCACAAGTGCTCCTTTCCTGGTTCACTGTTCTCTCCCAGTAGGAGGTGTTGTCAGCCTATTCATGGCTGCAGACTGTCTTTCATGTCAGTGGTCTCTGTTTGTTCCAGATGTCTTTGATTAGCTTCCCATGGCAGTTTATGCAGTGCCTTCCAGCACTGCACTAACTACCACCTGGGGGCTGGTTACCATTCCAGACCTCGAAGGGTCTCTCGATGCTGATAGATGGCTTTTTGTGGTTTCTTCAGCAACAGTATCCTACCTCAGGCCTGGGGTGAGCATTCAAGAGCTTTGACAGATTCCTGTCTTGTTCTTGGGACCTCCTGGTTCATTTTGGTCAACAGCTCAGTGAGGAAAGGAGCCTATGACTGGGACCAGGAGTTGCCAGACTGATCAATTTTTCAGACTTAGACTCTCTCCCTTTCTATTCACGACCCCTCCTGCCAGACAATGCCCACTACTTGCTAAATAGGTTATAGTATGCATGTGAGGATTTTATGATTTTGAACCTATTTTGGTTTAGCTTCATGCTTAAGTCATTTCCCTCCCCCCATCCCTTACCCCTCATTCATATCCTTTCACTTCTTTCTACTGGTCTGTGTAGAATTTACAGTTAGCCTGGTTAAGGACCGCATATGAGGGAGAATATGCAGTGTTTGGCTCTCTGTTCTTTTGAGAGATCGCTTAGTAAGATCTGCTCCAAATCAGACCATTTTTCTCTAAATTTCAATATGTCATTTTTCCTTTCAGCTGAATAGAATTCCATGGTATAAATATACCATAGTTTTGTTGTCCATTCCTCCATGGAAGGACATTTTGGTTGATCCCAATTCTTGGCTATTATGAATTGAGCTGCTATAAACATAGTTGTACAAATGTCTCTGTGCTGAGATGTGACATCTCGCGGGTAGATGCCTAGTAGAGGAATTTCTGGGTCCATTGGTAGCTCTATGCCCATGCTGTTGATGAGTCTCCACAGTGCTTTCCAAAGTGGTTGAACTAGCTTGCAATCCCACCAGCAGTGAATAAGGGTTCTTTTTTCCCTGCATTGTCACCAGCAATTATTGTTGGTTTTCTTTATGATTGCCATTCTGACTGGGGTAAGATGGAATCTCATTAGGGTTTTGATTTGCATTTTCCTGATGCTTAAGGATGCTGAGCACTTTCTCATGTGAGTAAAGGTCATTTGTGTTTCCTCCTCCGTGAATTTCCTGTTGAGATCAGTGCCCCATTTTGTGAGGGGGCAGTTTGAGTTTTTATTATTAATTTTTTTGAGTTCTCTATAGGTTCTGGAATTAGGCCTCTGCCTGAGTGGTAGGTGGCAGAAATCATCTCCCAGTTTGATGGGGGTCTATTGGCTCCGAGTATGGTGTTTTTGTCTGTACAGAAGCTTTTGACCTGATCAGATCCCATTGTTAAGTGAATGTAGCACTTCCTGGGCTACTGGAGATTTGCTCAGGAAGTTATTCCCTACTCCTATCTCATGTAGGGTGAGGGTGCCTCCTATTTTTTCTTCCAGGGTGTTTAGGTTTACATGGTTAATATTGAGGTCTCTGATCTATTTGGAGTTCATTTTTATGCATGGTAAAAGTAGTGGATTTTCATTTTTTTACACATGTTTATCTAATTTTTCCAGCACTATTTGTTGAAGATGCCTTCTTTAGCCCAGCATACATTGTTGGCACCTTTGTCAAAGAAAGACCAAGTAGCTGAAGTTACTTGCACTAAAGGCTGGGTCTTACTTAAATTCTATTCCACTGGTCTCTCTGTTTTTCTGCCAGTACCATACTGTTTTAGTTACAATAGCTTTGTAGTATGTCAGACATGGTAATACCTCCTGTGTAAGTTTTTTTGCTTAGAATAGTTTTAGCTATTCGAGGTTTTTGTTCTTCCAAATAATTTTTGAGATTATTTTTTCTATGTCTGTGAAGAAAGAGGTTGGGATTTTTACTGGCATTTTTGTTGAATCTGTAGATCGCTTTTGGCAGGATTGCCATTTTTACTATATTGATTCTCCCTATCCATGAGCATAGAATGTCTTTCCATCTTGTCACATCCTCCTCTATTTCCTTCTTGAGTGTTTCAATATTTTCCTTATATAGGTCTTTCACTACCTTGGTCAGTGATATTCCAAGGAATTTGATTTTCTTTGAGGTTATAGAAAACGGGACAGTTTCTCTGATGTCTTTTTTCCGAATGTTTGTCTTCTGTATATAGAAAGTCTACTGATTTTTGTGTGTTAACTTTGTATCCTGCTACTCTGCTGAAAGCATTGATCACCTTCAGGAGTTTACTGATACTGTTCTTTGGGTCTGATATATATATATATATATGATCATATATATATATGATCATGTCTTCTGCAAAGAGGGATAGTTTAATTTCTTCCTTTCTGATTTGTATCCCTTTTATGCTATTCTCTTGTCTTATTGCTTAACATCAATTATTTTTGAAGACTTACTATTGCCATGACTAATGTATTCAGAACTTTATTGCCATGGTCACATTTGATCATCAAAAATTTCCCATAAAGAAAGTATGATGTCTGCTTTACAGATGAGAAGACCAAGTCATGGTCTATCCATGTTGATCCTAAGTGGAAGACTAGGATCCATGTCTCCCACATGGCTTGTTATAATCACACTACACTGTACTGCCTCCCTTAGCAATACATTGTACAATCTGCTTAAGACAAGTAGAAGTGTGGTCATTACATCCTAATGAAACCAGCTGTGATGGTTACGTTTGTTGTCAACTTGACCTGTGTAATAATCCACAGTCATCTTGGGTGGGTCTCTGAGTTTGCCTGCAGAAAGGATTGACAGAATCCCTTTGAAACTTTGGAGAAGGAAGGAGGCCCCTTCTCCAGAGTGAGCCCTTCTCCCCGAGTGGATGGGCCTTCCAGAAGGGGACTAGATATAAGGAAACTTGAGGGGAAGGGAACCTCTCTTCCTTCTTCTCCTGCAGCTGCTGCTAATTTGTGACTTGCACTCACATCCTGCTCTCCTTCCCTTCCTGGATATTAAAACCGAGTTTCCTTGGCCTCACATTGTGGACTGAAGAGCAGCCACTCCCCAGGGAGCCATCAGGCCTTCTGGGCTGGATTGGGACTGCTGAGTCCTCCAGCCACGTGGACTGAACAGCTACTGGTTTCTTCACCTGTGGGCTTGCAGACAGCTATTGTTGGACTGTCGTAAGCTACCCCAATAAATTCCCTTTTGTTATAATCCGTTCTATCAACTCTGTTTTCTCTAGAGAACCCTGACTAATACACAAGCTAAGTGTAGACTGGTCACAGTGGAGTGGTGAGAAGAGAAAAATTAGGGTTCATGGCAGTCTCTTTAATAGGTCTTGTAAAAGAAAACTCTTACAGATGCATATATATAACACAGGATGAAACCAACCCCACAGACTTCTTGAGAGGATTTTCCATGATCTATGTCATACCTCTTAGGCATTTAAGGATGCAATCATCTGTAGTGAATGAATAATATAAGAAGACCTTGCTGTTATGTTAGTAAGAACTCAGATAAACACTGCTCATTAAAGCATTATGGGTAGATTTGGAAAACCAGAATACAATTTGCTCTTAATTAACTTGAAATGATATCTGAACCATGAACAGGGATTCAACAACTACTGTAGGTTATTGCCCAAAGGAAGAAAACAGGATCTATGAGGAGAACTCATCTTTTCTTTATTGGTTGTTGGATCTGGAGGAGGAGAGGGAGAGAGGTCATTGCCATTTGGGTGCAAACATGCGTGCACACATCACCATATTGAGTGATGGTATTTTACCATCTTCATCAGCTAATGTGCTCATCAAGCCATGAGGAGCCATGAGGCAGAGGATAATTATGGTTTTTTTTTGCCTTCAGAAAATGATGTGGATTGAATAGGACTTACTGATCTATTTGTAACAGTGTTACTCTGAGAACCGGGGGTTTATTGGCTGTGGATAGAAGAGAGCAGATAAAGAACAAGTTGTATCAAGATAACTTGAGAGATAAGGCTGGAACTAGAAGTTTCATCAATGTCAGAGTTGATAGGCAAAGTCTGAGAAGAAAAGGAAAACAGAAAATCTAGAAAAGAAGTTTTATAAACCATCTATAATAAGTTGGATGATACATATTTTAGGTGGCTGGACCTTATGTGACTCTGTGACACCCATTCAAATGCCATTTATGCAAACACAAGCATATAATTGTATAAATGAGTGGAAATTGGTGTGTCCCAATAACCTTTTGAAATTATGATCTACTTATTTAAAATTTACAACTGCCAAACTCATTCTCATTTGGACTCAAGATGGGACAGCAAGCAGTTTTCAGAGTGTGTCCCTGAGCTTCATTCATGGAGTTGGAAAATATTGAGAACTGAACGAGATGAGACACCAAAGCTGTAGGAAAGCGTCCACTGGCTCTGCCCAGCTCCCTGCCTAGGAGATTGATAAGCCTTGCCTCACCCAGAAAATGGGGTCACACTCTCCCTCAGTCCTTCAGTGCAGGCTGAGGCCACCAGTACTTATACAGGGACATGAAGGAGAAAGAGGACTAATGATAGGGTCCTGACCTAACTTTTTCTATTATTTTTCAAATGTTTTTCCTTATAGCTACCTATCTTACTGTCCTGCCAGTTTGATATGAAACATTTCCCTAGCTTCTTGGTGTTCTCCTGTATGAATGGGCTTGGGAGAAAGCGTTCTTTGCTCTAAAAAGGAGGTGTTGTGCAAGGTGGATGTACTTTACAAGAAAATTTATTCATAGATAAATTGGTGGACAAACAGTCCACCCAGAGTGAATGTCCTAGAGCAGACTCTGGTAGTTTTTTTGTAAAAGGATTCTTTTTATTATTATGAATTTATTTTTTTAAATATTTTTTATTCATTTTTAAAGCAGAGAAAGAGGGAGGGAGGGAGGGAGAGAGAGAGAGAGAGAGAGAGAGAGAGAGAGAGAGAGAGAGAGAGAGAGAGAGAGAGAGAGAGAGAGAGAGAGAGAGAGAGAGAGAGAGAGAGAGAGAGAGAGAGAGAGAGAGAGAGAGAGAGAGATGGGTCCTGGGGAATTGAACCCGGGGCCTTAGGCACTGGAGGCAAGTGCCTTAACCGCTGAGCCATCTCTCCAGCCCAACTCTGATAGTTTTTCATGATGCACAGATTACTACAAAATGTCCTTGATTAATTAACCCCACTTCGGAAATCACCTGAAAATGAACACCACTGAAGACAGTGTTCCATCTGGATAAGTAGAGTTTTACAATATGCTTGGTAAATGACTGTGAATGCACTTTCTGAATTAGGAATAAACAAATTCAATAATCTCTTGCTTGCTAATAATACAAACATCCATTTTTCAAATATTTGAAAATAAACAGATGGGTTTCATCTATGTGTATGTTCAGGTAGGTACGCTTTAAATCCTTTGATAATTTATTTTGATGATTTTTCAGTATCCTTTAAATATCATTATGTGTATGCACACACATATATACTCAGTAGAGGGTGAGTGGACATAAAGCATTTATATTTATTTATAGGTAGCTTCTGATTTGAAGAGCCTATCTGCCCAGGAACAGTGTGATATACCTTGGATTTGATGGCAAGGAAATACGATGATTTGAGACCTAGATCTATTGCTAATTAGCTTCAAAGAAAGACAAAGTGCTCAACATCTTTTCATAGCTGAATCAGTTTCTTTATTTTTTTTTACAATTAAAATATTAGCTCTTGGGCTGGAGAGATGGCTCAGTGGTTAAGGCACTTGCCTCCAGTGCTTAAGGCCCTGGGTTTAATTCCCCAGGACCCACATAAACCAGACCCACAAGGTGGTGGCCCTAGTGTTCTCTCTCTCTCTCTCTCTCTCTCTCTCTCTCTCTCTCTCTCTCTCTGCTTGAAAAATTAATAAATAAAATAAAAAAAATTAAAAAAAATTAGCTCTTGCTCCCATCACACAATGATTTTAGGACTCAGTTGAAACAATAAAAACTGAAAAGTAGCACTTTATTATAAAAGTGCTTTGCAAAAGTATGTCTTGCCTCATTGACATAATTTTCTCCCTTATAGCTTCTTGAGATTTTTTTGGGGGGGATCCACAATCACTAGTAGAAAACATCAGCTAAAATAGAGAAGTTTCGGAAACTTAAAAGAAATATGATTTATTTATTTGAGGAAGGGAGAGGCAGAATACACACACACACAAACACACACACACACACACACACACACACACACACATATATATATATATATGCTCTGAGAGAGAGGGGAGAGAAAGGAAGAGAATGACAATATGAGCACACCAGGGCCTCTTGCCAGTGCAAACGAACTCCAGATACATGTGTCACTTTGTGTATCTCACTTTACGTGGGTATTGTGGCATCAAACCTGGGTCAGCAAGCCTTTGCAAGCAAGCATCTTCCTGATGAGTTTTTGAAGGAAACCTTTACTGACAGCTGGAATATACTCACTGAATTTTCTATACACGTCTAGGAGATCTACTTTTAAGTGTCTTTTATTACAATTTGAAAAGTCCCCTTAAGTTCAACAAAAGATCTTTCACTAATCCATGAAATAGATTCTTTTCACGTGATCCACAAAAGGACTAGTTTTCCTTGAATCTGTTAATGGGATGGAGTATTGTGTCACTTACACCCCAGGACTTCGATGTCCCCTCTTGAACTGGGGAAAGCAGAACAATGTCTATACCAGAGTCTGGCAGGGGGGCGGGGGCAGGGGAGAAAATTCCTTCCCAGCTTCTATAGAAAGTCAGATAACAGGTCAATTTTACCAGGGCAGTCAAGCTGCTAGTTGAACTAATTGCTTCCCTGTAATGACTTTCCGAGTGAATCTGCTAGCTGTTGGAATCCAGGGGGCTGATCTCACATTATTTGCCTGACCAAGTAACACACAAAGCCACAGGCAATGTAGTTTAAAGAAAAACAAAAACAATTAGAAAGTGGCCTTAGGAGAACTTTTATGCCTCTTTTGTTCTGGCATATTTTTTCTTTATGGGGTCAAGAGACTCTGAGTTTTTTTTTTTTTTTTTTTTGTTTGTTTGTCGTTACTTTTTAAAAACTAACGTTATTGTCAGTAATTAGATACAATGTATGAGCAAGTCTTGTGATGGTATCCTCATTTCCACCTGGGGGCCCTCCACATTGGGTTTGATGGACCAGACCATGGGATAGGGTGTTAAGGATTGTAGAAGAGGTAGCCAGGTATTTTTTCTTTTCTTTTTGTATGGTTGCTGAGGAGGGCAATGACTCTGGATATTCTCCCCACCATGGTTTTTACAATCTTTCCCTGTTCTTCCACTCAGATCCCTGAGACATGGTGGGTGAGTTTTAGGTCTGCTTTACTGTTGAGGTCTTAAGAATCTCTGGATTTCTTCTTTGGATTGTGTTGGGTGTCCTTGGTGTCTGTCTCCATTGTCTTTCACAGGTTATCTGACTTGCTGTGGAGGTGGTTCTCTTGCTCATCTCACCACTTCCTCAAAGGTTTCCTCTGGGCTCTATATCATAATTTAGGGGTGGTTCATCTCCTGCCTGGGTGTCAGGCATCATCTCAGGTCCTGTTGGTGGAACTGAGTTGTCCATGGTTCTCTCTGTGTTCTGACACCCTGGTAGTATATCCTAGTTATCATTCTGGTTGTTAGAAGTCTGAAATGGGTCTTATGGGTCTGAAATCAAGATATTGACAGAACTGAATTTTGTTTGTTTTCCTAGGTAATGTTGGCAGATGTAGCAACCTTGAACTACTATTTATGTTTTTTTAATATAGTATTTTGCTTTCACTGGATTTTATATCTGATATGCTACATATATTAATTTTTATCAATTTCTTTTGTAATGTTGTAGCTACATTTTAATGTTTGACTTCCTAGTAGTACTATTTATTTTCTTTATTAGCAAGCAGAGAGAAATAGAGGAATAGAAGAGAGAGAGAGAGAGAGAGAGAGAGAGAGAGAGAGAGAGAGAGAGAAAGAGAGAGAGAGAGAGAAATGGGTACACCAGGGCCTCTAGGCAATGCAAACAAACTCCAGATACCTGTGCCACTGTTCCTCTGGCTTGACGTGGGTACTGGGAAATTGAACTTGGAACACCAGACTTTGCAGGCAAGCACCTTAACCCACTGAGCCATCTCTCCAGCCCCATGTATTGTATTTTTTTGTATTTTATTTTATTAATTTAAATACATTAATCTGAGAAGGGATTCAAAGATTGCCATAATGTAAATAAAATAATGAATTCCATTTTATTGTATTCATCATGGTTTTAAAAATGTATAATATTCTGTATACCTCAACTAATATTAATTTTATTTTTTTCTATCCATCTGGTAGGCCCATAATTTGAAGATCATGTGTGTGTCTGGTCATCATTGTAGAATTACAAGATTTCAGTGCAAATTTGCTAAATAACGATTGAATAAAATGAGCCGTGAGCAAGGAGTGTCACAGGACGACACAGGATGAAGATAGGAGCTTTGAAACCATAAAACCTGTTGGCTGGATGTTCAGGCTGCAGTGTCTTGTGAGTATAAAACTAAGTGCGTTTTATTTAATACACAAATTAACCTGACTTTAGCTTGGCATCCTGTTTGTTAGTAACACTTCCAACATTTCCCCACAAGATCCCTGTGCAGACATTCCCAAGATAGTCTAGCCTCTTGGTAAAGATTTCTTCCTGCTTGCTGTCTGCTCTGTTTTCCTGCCCTTCTTTGCCTGACTGCTACTAACTACCTGGCTGCTAACCAGAGTACTGGGCTCACCAGCAGCCATCCAGGTCTTGGGGTGATACAGTGATAGCATTTGGTTTAGTACCTGTTCTGCATGGCCTCAGGTTTCTACCTAATATCTCTTATAGGCTATCTCTTAAACCTCCTGAATGAAATTGTTCAATACAGTGCGTAGGTGTTCCCAGTTTCATGACAAGGAAGGATAATCACTAGAGCTTTGAGTATTATCATTAATGATACTTCTTTTCATATTCTTTTTTAATCTTTATTGTCCAAACTTAGATACATTGTATGAGCAAATATTGTGTTGGTATTCCCATTTCCCTCCTCCCTGTCCCCAATCCACTGGGGATCCTCTTCAGTGGGTACACTGGATCAATCTATTTCTTGACCAGCAAATATTGTTACCTTTGTGGCCAGGAATGGACCATTTTCTCAAGAAGGTCTTTTCTCTATAAGTCTCCATTTCTGAGGAGTATATTTGGTTTTAACTCCAATGTTCTTACCTTGCAAAAATACCATGCTGCAGAGATATTGACCTTCATTAACATGGTGGATTTATTCACATGCATTAAGCTGAAATGAAAGGAGAAGTCATTATCTTTTCATGCACTTATCTGTCTTCCACTATGTGCATTCATCTGTGATCACTTACAGATGCATGTATTAAACTTTTATTTGATGACATTATATTTTGTGGGGCTTCAAGCTAAAAAAGCTGTTTTAGAAGCTGATGTATTGGGATGGACATGATCTGTCCAATGTTATACAAAGCAGCATTTGAAATCAAATTAATAATGAATTTATTAAAAAGTGTACTCATTTTGAGAGCTTGTAATGAGGGTCTTATCAGGGCTATGCAGCTACTCATAAACCCTTGACTGAAGTCCAGTTCTCTTCTATTCTGAGAAGGTCATTTTCTTCCACTGAGCTTGTAGCTCTGGATGGGAATTCCTATTGAGTAGTGAGGGAGGAATTGGATGCAGGCTTAGCCAGCCATATCAGCTGATGTCACAAACTGATTACCCTTATCTAAAAAGTGTACTTATTTTGGAAGAACAAGAAATCATATTCTGATGAGTTGGGGAAGTGATCAACAGAAAAAGCCAGAGAAGCTGAGAAGGCTCATAGTAAAACTTAACAATAGGTTGTTTCTGTGTCTATTATCATTCACACAAATAGCATCACAGCTTTTCTCTTTATTGACCCTGGATGGAACCAGGGGATCTGTCTTCATGCCTTCATTTCTTTACTCCTCATAACGAGATGAGCAGTGGCTTTGCGATAGTTGTGTGGCAGAGCTCTCAACAGGAAAGAATGACTCCATCTTGATACGCTGTATGAAGTCTTGCATCTGGAGGAATTTAGTCCTCTTTGGAGGAGCAAGGTGTCATTCACAAGACCCCCGCTATCAGTTAGCTGTGATGGAAGACAAAGTGATTCCAGCTATTGTTTTAATGCATTCTTCTGTTTCTGTAATTAACCACTTGCTTGCTGGTACCAGGGCTGGGGGCGGGGGAATGTTGAGAATTTCTTGTGAAATTAACTCTTGCTTTTATATGGTTGTAATTATTGAACTATGAAGTTGTAAAACAAAATCTTACAGTTTTTCTGTATAAATAGGGACCTTGAAATAAGCTCACTTTGGCTCCCTAGTCACCAGCTAGCTAATAAAGACTCTTTTCTTACTGCCATTTTGGTGTTCAAGTGGTCTTTCCTGGGGTCTCCCGCTGGTAAGGTATTACCTTTGGTGCTGAGTGAGTACGATTTGGGTAATTGTTTCAGGAATCATGGAATCTAATTCATTCTTTTTCCCTTTATTTTTGAGCTACCACCTATTTCTAAGTCTATAATAAGCAGAGCATTGTGTGTTCTTAAGCAGAGAATTCACATTTTACAGTAATAAATGGTTTCGGTATAAATACTCTCCCCACTATTCATTTTAGAACAGAATGGGAATATGCTTATTTTATCCTCAGTGTTTTCATCTGTAAATCAGGATAAAAATCAGTTTAGATTATTTCCAGTTTCTGAAATTGAACAGCTTAAATGAAATTAGAGTTTTTTTTTAATCACATGAAAAATATCCTTAGATAAGAGATCCAGGGTGATCTGTGGAGCACAAAGGTATCAGGAATTAGGGTCAGTTTTTCTTACATCTGTGACACATTGTGATTCCACCTCACTTCTGTACTCTAGCCAGCAGGATAGAAGAAAGGTCAATGAAAAAGGAAAAAGGTTACACACACACACACACACACACACACACACACACACACACACTTTCTTTTGAATGTGTTTTTAGAAAACTGAAACAACTTCTCCATTTCCATTTTATTGTCTGGTAATTCAGACACATCATTACACCTTAGTTTCAAAGGATACCTGAAAATATTTTCTTTAGTTTTGTCCAATGTATATAGCTAAAAATTGGGAACTTTTGTTATTGATAACAGCAGTAGTAGCAACCCTCCTCTCCCCAGCTAATCACACAGTTTGATCAGAGTGTCAAATAAACTAGTGTTTTTTTTTTATTGTCCATAATGAGTTACATTATTTACTAGTTTTGTTTTTGTCTTTCTGGTGTACTCTTATTTTTTCCTTAATTGTGTTTCCTTCTAACATATGGATTTTAGTATTGTTTGGCATTAAATTTGTTTTGATTCTGCATATCTACATTAGTTTGTGTCTACATAATACAACCAAATAGGTAGTTATTAAAGAAGACTGACGTTTGATTCACAGTAGGCTTTTCAGACTTTGCATAGCATAACAAGAAATCACTGGACTTCTTGTTTCTAGAGGTATCAAAACTCCCAAAGGCAATGCAGCCCAAAGAGATTAGTAGTAGGTCTGACAATCAACTATGCCCTGTAAATTCCATTTTCTTTGCACACCATGCGATTTCTGTCCAGAGCCTCCCAACCTCACTGCTCCTACACATAGCGGTACTTTATTTCCTGTTCATGTTACTAAAATCTGGGAGAACCCACATAATTCCTTAACCTAAACCCATTTTCTCCATTTTTGGAGAACACTGGGTAGATAAATGATGGGTAGCTTCAAGCAATTGGATTTTTGGTGAATCGAGCTTGAACACAGGTTCACTTTCACATATATAGAATTATAAGAGCAACAGCTAGGAAGGTTTGCATATAAGTCATGGACTTACTCTTTTTAATTTATTTACTTATTTTTAGGGTGTATGTGGTGGATAGTGGTGTGTGTGTGTGTGTGTGTGTGTGTGTGTGTTGTATGCTCATGTGTGTCAGATGTACATGTCTCAATGAATGCATGTGCAGAGACCAGAGGAGAACATTGAGTGTCCTTCCTCCCACTGTTCATTCATGTGTATTCTTAAAAGTGAAATTCTCAGATTCTGGAACTTGCTATTTTCATGAGCCCAGTGATTCTCCAGTTTCTGATCCCCACAGGACTGGGATTACAAATGTGCATGGCCATGTTAAACTATTTATGTGGGTGGTTGGGGAATTGAATTCAGGCTGTCTCAGGACCCTTCAGGCCCTCACGCTTAAATGACAAGCACTCTTACCTGCTGAGACATCTCTCGAGCCCCTATTTCTTTTAAAAAATGAGGTATTTATTTGAAAACCCTATAGTTCATACTTTAATCCACAGCTTGTAGAGCCTTTGGGAGATGGAGCCTTGCTGGAGGAGGTGTGTCATGGAGGGGTCGTAACTTGGGATTTTGTAATCCATCACCATTTGCCAGTGCTATCTCAGTTTACCTTTGCTGCTTTCTCTCAGCTGATTCATGACAATGAAATTTTAAACCTAAATAATCCCTTTCCTTTCTTAAACTGTTTTGGGTTGGGTGCTTTTTCTCAGCAAAGACAGAGTAGCTACTGCAGCAAGCTTTTTTTTGTGAGAGAGAGAGAGAGAGAGAGAGAGAGAGAGAGAGAGAGAGAGAGAGAGAGAGGGAGAGAGACAGAGAGAGAGATAGAGAGAGAGAGAGAGAGCATACAAGTGTTACTCCTCTCCTACCTTTTTTGAGGTAGGGATTACAGATCCATGCTACTGCTTCTGGCTTTATTTGGTGTATTAGTGAGTAAACTATAGAGGAGCAGAACCAATAGAGATAAGACATACTATACTGAGGGTTTATTAGTTTGGCATATACAATATGGGCTGGTTTGTCTGGCAATAGATGTCTGCAGGCTGGAAAGTCTTTGAGGTCATAGCTGATCAGTCCATGAGGTTGGGTTCTTTAGCAGTCTGTCTCTAAAGTCCTGGAAGATTCTTGAAGAACTTCTGGTCTTCCGTCTAAGTTGAAGAAGCCTAGTTTCAATATCTTTGAAGGATGGAAGCAGGAGGGTAGATTCACTCACCAGCAGGCACTGATTTTTCACAGAGTCTCTTAATACACAGGCTGTCATATGAAATGAGAGCCTACCCACTGGGGGAGAAGGTCTTCCTTCCTCAGTTAATCCTCCTTGGAAACACCCTCACAGACCTGATCAAAAAGCATGTCCCTTTCTTGATTCCTGATCTACTCAAGTTCTCAATAAAATTTAACTGTTCCACATGAGTTCTGGGGATCTAAACTCGGGTTGTTATACTCATATAGCAAGCACTTTTATACACTGAGCCGTCTCTTTGGCCTGGACTTACTGGACCTGTCAGGGTAGGGGCCTCCTCTCCTTGCCCCTGACTTTGACAATGTGTTAAATGTTAAATTGGACTTGATATTGCCAATTTCATACTCCAGTGGGCATTATTTTCATTGTATGTGATCTGTCACAAAGATAGGTAAAAATGAAAGGAGATGCTGTACAGGAGTGAATAAAATAATGAACCTAGATAAGATCTAATCCTTCTCAGTTTTGAAATTTCCGATTTCCAAAGACTATATAATTGCCTTTTACCTTTAAACATTTCTGGGGACAACTTCTAGACATGTTTCGTTAATGAACACATGTATAGCAGCCTCCCAGTGTGTATTCTGACCACATCCATGTCAGGCTTTGTTAAACTTTTAGTTTTGTTTTCATTTCAGGAATGTACACCATAGACTACATAGATGATATAGGAATTTCTCTTCGGTTACTCTTATATTTACCTGAATTTATACCAAAGTAAGTGCTTTCTATATATCTTCAGTTACAATATATCTACAACCTACTTCATTTGGGTTTTGAAAACTAATCCTTAGGCTATACACTATGGGTTATATAAGACATTTTTTGTGGACTCAAAACAGAACATTTAACTATTACACAAAATATGTATTTGTTTGAAGACCATCAGCTTGGGTTGTGAATATAGTTTTTCTATTTTTCTTTCATATGCTTTCTGTGGCGTTTGCAAATGAAACTGCTCATTGTACAAGAGATGCTTCATGTTTGCAGAGAAAATGTTGTGGCTTTTATTTAATTAAATAAAACAGTGGGGGTTTATGATCATCAGTGGGGTCATGGTTTATTCAAAATCCCGAAGAGCACTTATATTAACCACGTTCTGTGTGAATTATTGTTACCCTAGGTTGTGAGCAGATAATTCATGGTTCTTCAGTAATAAGCAAATGTATAAAGAGTTTACACTAGTGATAAAATAAAACTTACTACACAGATTATCTGAATTTTTATGGAAGACATAATCCTTATTATGTTGCACAGTAAACAGGCATAAATTGTAAACTATTCAATTTAAAGTTCATGATTCAGATTACTTTTATATAGACAATATTTTAGTTTCCTTGTCTCTTGAATCAATGTCAATGGTATTTGGGAATCAGGGACTCAGAAGAGGGAATCTACCACAATTTAAAAGTAGACTTGCAGTTTTTGGATTACTTGGGGTGTCATTGCACACTAACACCCCGGTTCATCCATGGAGCTGGGTGGACAGCGTCTTGGGACAGCAGTAGGCCGATGGGCATAGCCACCTGGGAGAATGGGGCAGTGGACAGCTCTCGTTTATTGTATAGTTAAAGGTTGTTTATATAGAGGAAAAGGCAGAGGCAGGAACATAGGCAGACAGGGGATTGGTAGGGGCAGGGTAGTATGTGGATGTCTCATGAGTGGATTGGCAGAGGCCAGTAACCTGTGGATGCCTAGTTTGCATAGATAAGTTGGGGGGGGCTTTCTACATGACTCTAGACATGTACAGGATGGTGATGGCTGCAGAGGAACTGTAACCTTAGACTTTTATTGTCCAGGTTTGTTATTACAGCTGGGGTGAGTTTAAGCCTTGAATTGCCTGCTTATCTCAGGGCACAGCTGTGGCCTGTCTGGAGGGCTGGAGGGTCCAGGATATGCTTGAGCTAATCAGGGTCTCAGGTTCACTTCGACTTCCTTTAACAGAAGGAGACAGTCCCGGGATGCCTTCTGGTCTCAGCAAATAATCCTATATCCTTCATGCCTCTTAACAGGGTCCCACATAGACTATTTCATTCTCTAGACTCACTTTATCACTTGATGGGGAAAGTGGGCTGGAATTTTCCAGAAGCCAGAGCAAAAACTTGCTCTAATTTTGGTTAATAGAAAAGGTATATGGTAAAGCATCTTCCCCTCAGCATATAGGACTAAAAATTAAGCTGAAACAATTGCATTCTTTTCCTGCTAAATGCCCAAGGCTGGATGACTTGCTCCACATGCCAGTGGCATCTAATGTCTGGACTGGCAAGCAGAAAATTAGGATACTAGATAGATAAAATCTATTTATGTTAAAAATTCTGCCCCTTTCCTGTCATGAGTATATTTTCCTGTCCCATTGACATGAGGTTTGATCATGAGATGTGTGTAGTCCAAAAATATTATCTGCCTCATTCGAGGATATGCTTCAAGAGTCATTGTAAGGATTTCTCATGTTTTTTTCTGATGCCTAAAGATTTGGCATGTTTCAGAGATTTCTTTTTTTTAAAAATATTTTATTTATTCATTTTCAAGCAGAGAAAGAAAGAGGGGAGGGAGAGAGAGAGAGAGAGAGAGAGAGAGAGAGAGAGAGAGAGAGAGAGAGGAGAGGAGAGAGAGAGGAGAGGAGAGGAGAGAGAGAGAGAGAGAGAGAGAGAGAGAGAGAGAGAGAGAGAGAGAGAACCAGGGCCACCACCTTGTGGGTCTGGCTTATGTGGGTCCTGGGGAATTGAACCCAGGTCCTTAGGCACTGGAGGCAAGTGCCTAAACCGCTGAGCCATCTCTCCAGCCTATGTTTCAGAGATTTCTTTAGCCTGGATACCAACCTGTACAGCTTAGGTTCCATGAGTAAACAGTTAGCATTTTGGGGGGCTGGAGAAATAACACAGAAGTTAAGGCGCTTGCCTGCAAAGCCTAACAACCTGGATTTGATTCCCCAGTACCCACGTAAAATCAGATGCACAAAGTGGCACGTGCATCTGGAGTTCATTGGCAGAGGCTTGATGCCCTGGAAAGCCCTTTCTCTGTCTCTGTTCTCTCTATCTCTGTTTGCTTGCAAATAATTTCTTTTTAAGTAAGCATTTGTCATGTGTAGCAGTTACCATCTTGTTGATCCAACCAGAGCAGAATATGGGAGGAAAGGTTTTATTTCAGCATATGGTATTGAAGGGAAATTTCTGCATCCTATTTTCCCATGTGATCAAGGAAGTAGCCATCCCTAAAGTCCATTTTTAGCAACTTATGTCCCCCAGCAGGGTTCCACCTTCCAAAGGCCCCACAACTTTCTAAAATTGGAACCAGCTGAGGAATAAGTACTCAAAGTATATGGGGGATATTTCATGCAAACTGCTATATTATGTATGCCTGAGATTTGTGGATGTTGGTTCCTATAGAGTAACTGAATCTAAGCTGAGCAACACACTGGGAATTATAAAAAAAAAGCCTCATGTGACGCTGATGGGTGAAGTCAGGTAGAGACAATTCAATTGTATAAAGAAGGAGGTTTTATAATGTATACTACTAAATGTGAATCCAAGATCAACAAAAGTGCATGAGCAGAGAAAATACAATATAGATAACATTTTAAAAATACTAGTGACATTGTAAAACAATATTATTCAGTGATCCTGGCAAGAGAGGAGCCACCACAGTCATATCGGGGAGGATCCATAGGGAACCCAACAGACAATGACAGATGAACAGGGGACCTATAATCACAGCCATTCAATCAGCACAGGATAGGCCAATGAGACAGAAACCAAGGATTTTCGACACAAGGACCCCTAAGCTCACAACATTAAAGCAGCCTTATTACTCACCCACCACGACTCAGGGAACTGAGCAGAAGAGGGGGCGGAAAGATTGTGAGAGCCATGGTGGGGGAGATGGTCCAGAGGCATGGCACCCCTCAGTAACAGCACACTTGGGCCAGGAGGACCAGGCTGAGTACTAGGATATCCAGGATCCCTCGCCACAAGGACTAATACAGACAGCCCACGGAGGAGGCTATCCAGCTGATTGGGGATGGGGAGGGGGAATTGGGGAATTCGGGATAACAATGCATTGTTTGCCCACTAAATAATGTAACTCATTATGGACAATAAATATATATTTAAAAAAATACTATTCAGTGATAAAGTGTGACTAATTATTACAGAGACAATTTAATGAACATTTAATGAACATTTGAAAGACATCTTTTCCATCATGGCACACTGTAAAATCTTTTGTAAACTGCTTTTATTTCTGTTAAAAAATTCTAATATAGAAGTATGTTTTACTTTTAATTTTTAAATTTTGACATTTTTATACATACATAATGTACTTTGATCTTATTCTTCCTCAATTACCCTCTCTTAGCTCCTCACCTGTCATTAACATTCTTCTTCCCCATTAATCCCCATCTTAATTTCTTGCCTTTTTTTTAACCCAATGAGTTAAATAAAGGCCGCTTGTATGATTGTGGGTTATTTACTGTGGAAGAAGCAACTTCCAGTGTTAACTTTTCACTACTCGGATTAACTGGCCCTTAGGGAATAAATTTACCAAGAAAAGAAACTGTGGTCCTAAAGGTGTAAGAAAAACTACACACTGTTGCTTTCTTTTAGCAGTTCAAAGACATGTTAGAAAGCAGAAGTACAGAAGCCCTTAATATCTCAACAATAAAGCAGACTTAAACCTCACCCACCATGACTCAGGGAACTAAATGGAAGAGGGACCAGAAAAAGTGTAAGAGCCATGGTGGGAGAGAAGATCCAGAGACATTGCCCCCCTCAACAACAACATACAAGTTAGGGGGGAACCTGGCTGCCTCTTGTGCTATCTATAACCATGGAACCATCCAGTATGCCCACTGAGGAGGATACCCAGTGGATTAGGGACAGGGAGGAGGGAATCAGAGATACCAATGTAATATTTAGTATTATAATATATCTAATTTTGGACAGTAAAAATATTGATTTTTTTTTTAAAGTAAGGGCTGGAGAAGTTCTGTACAAGATTGCCAATTTTATTTTTACTCAGTATTTCTGAACTTTATTTGAATATAGTATTAAAGTATCTAAGAGTTAATAGAGCATAATCTACCCTACCCCTCTCCTATCATACTAATAGGGAAAAAAATGGAAATATACAAGAGCCAAAGAATCCGCTAAATGGGGAGAAGTAGAAGGGAGAAGGCAGAGACAGTTCCAAAATTCCTAATTGGATCGAGAGAAGTGGTAGCTTTTATGTTATGACCCACCAGCAGGGGCATAGTTACAAGGTTCAGATGCAGCAAGTTAAAGGAATGCCCATAATCTCTTCCATTTTATTCTGGCCTATGACTTTTCAAAGTTAGTCTACTTTCTTCTCAAAGTCGGTGGTTTTGCAGTTCCTTCAGGATGGTACCTGAAGTTGGCCTATTTGAAGTATTCTGTGTTACCTCCTACCTCATCATCTAGGGCCCAAACAAAACTTTTGAAGAAATGCTGAGATGAGCAAGAGAGCCACCTCCATAGCAAATCAGATAACCTATGGAACGGTAATGGAGACAGACACAGATAATACCCAAAATGGTCCAATGCAGAAATTCAGAGACTCTTTAAGATCTCAACAATAAAGCAGACTTAAAACTCACCTACCATGACTCAGAGAACTTTGCAGAAGAGGGGACAGAAAGATTGTATGAGCCATGGTGGGAGAGAATATTCAGAGACATTGCCCCCCTCAACAACAACAACAACATACATACACACACACACACAACTAGCTAATGCTTGTACAATTCATACCCCCCAATCCCATGGACCATTCCAACAATCCCACTGAGGAGGTTCCGCAGGTGGGTTGGAGGCAGGGAGGATTGAAATGCGGGACCATCAGAAGACTTGTTCATACAGTGAGTGTTTCTAATTATTAACAACCAATAAGTTAAAAATTTTTTAAAGAATTCTGTGTTACTATGATATAGATCTCTACATAGTGACTTTCATTACACAGTCAAAATTTTTCCTTTGACTACTCGTTAATTTCACAAGCATTAACCAAAATTCCTCTCTGTGTCCAGTGTGCTGTTGAACAGTGGGTTTCATAGTGGGAAGAATTTGGAGTTTGCTGTCAGACACTGCATTTATAATGACGCTTACTTTCTGCCAGTTCAGCTAGTATCCAAATCTGAGATTGGCAAAAGGTAAATAATGTGCTACTATTATTATTATTTCATAATTTAGAGGAAGGTGGATGTAAACTCAGGCCTTCCCTGACAGGACTCTTGAGGAATCTATGGGTATTTTCAGTATGTCTTCTGGAATGTTAGTCAGCTTTCTTTCACTGTGACATAAAGGAGGAGATATTTATTTCAGCTCATGGTTTCTGAGCTTTCAGTCTGTTGTCACTTATTTAAATCTGTTGCCTGTGAGCCATGGTGAAGCAGACTGACATGGGGGGGGTCATGTGGTGATGCAAGGCTGATCATCTTATAGTGACCAAGAAGCAGAGGCAGGGACAGGCCAGTGACATGGTATAACCCTTGCAAGCCATTTTCTCCAGGTCCATATCCTTATGTTCCAATTGTTTCTCAATGAGTTGACTAATAAAGTAAGGGTCTTTATGAACACCACTGTATTGGGGAACAAGTCTTCACCACATTTTGGTGGTTTGGGGGATAATTCATATCCAGACCCTAAGACCTGGTCTACATTCTTATCCTGGCTGATGGCTAAGTGACCCATGGTTAGGTAACCCTCTTATAGGAATCTTGTCTATATTGGCACACACCCTTGTGGCTCTTTCCTGATCTGGGTCTATTTTATTTCTACTAAAATAGATGCACATTATGAGAGCACTTACCAAGAAAGAAATGGAGTTTAAGGGAAACACATGTGCACACGCACGTGAACACATACACACACACACACATACACACACACATACACACTCCACAGCAGTTTATTTTATTTTTTTATTATTTTTTAAAAATATATTTATATTTATATTAATTGATTGATTGATTTGAAAGCAGGGAGAGATAGAAGAGAGACAGACAGAATAGGTGCCCCAGGGCCTCTAGCCACTGCAAATGAACTCCAGATGCAAGCCCCACTTTGTGCATCTGGTACATGGGTACTGGGGAATTGAACCCAGGTCATTGGGCTCTGCAGGCAAGTGCCTTAACCTCTGAGCCATCTCTCCAAAGCAGTTTATTATATACAGGTCCACATAAGAATACCTTGAAGAACAAGGGACCCACAGCCACAGCCATTCAATCAACACAGGATAATCCAGGGTGACAGAAACCAACAATTTTCAACACAAAGACCCCTAAGCTCACAACATTAAAGCAGCCTTAATACTCACCCGCCACGACTCAGGGAACTGAGCTGAAGAGGGGGCGGAAAGATTGTGAGAGCCATGGTGGGGGAGACTATCCAGAGGTATGGCACCCCTCAGTAACAACACACTTGGGCCAGGAGGACCGGGCTGAGTACTAGGCTATCCATGGTCCCCTGCCACAAGGACTGATCCAGAGTACTCATGGAGGATGATATCCAGCTGATTGGGGATGGGGAAGGGGGGCATTGGGGAATTGGGGATGACAACTCACTGTTTGCCCACTAAATAATGTAACTCATTATGGACAATAAATATATATTTTAAAAAAGACCTTGAATTTCATAGGAAGTTAATAAGTTCAAGGATAGTGCAATGAAGTGCAATCAGTTCATAGGAAGGATAAGGATGTATGTGTCCAAGAAGCCAAATAAGGCAGAGGTTATAGGAGTTGGTGGATAAACCTCACACACTGTCGTTTCTCCTCCAGGCAGCACCATCAGCCGCCAGAGAGAGAAACTGGTTGGAAGCTGCAGCCAAAGGCTGCTTCGCTGTCTCAGGGTGGTTCCACAGAGCTGGGGGTGGACGGAGGGTGCGGCCATTGAGGTACAAGAGGATGCTCTTGGGACACAGATGCAAGCAGATGTGTATCGTGTATCCATGTGTCATTTATTGAATGGGGAGAGCTTACATTTATAGAGAAAAGAAGCCAGGAGCATGAGGAGCAGGGGAGGGGAAGGGGGTAGGTCAGGCAGGGTGGTGAGTGGGTATTCTGCAAGGGGATAGGTGAGTGCAGACAACCTGTGAATACCTAATTTGTATAATTGGAGGGCCTGAGTGGTGGGAAATAGGTGATTCTAGCCACGGTCCATGGGGATGGTTACA